>VZRL01003661.1:2139342-2165556 GCA_013397895.1 Origma solitaria | reverse complement strand
TGTCCGTGCCCCTCGTGTGTCCGTGCCCCTCGTGTGTCCGTGCCCCTCGTGTGTCCATACAGCTGCCCCACCGGGCAGAGCATTTGTTCTGCTGTCTCTGTTCCTGAGGCACCCTCAAGTTTCTCGGTGTTTCCAGTCGTCCCATACAGACATTAGCTAGAAGTGGGCTCTCCAATGCCTGCAAGCCCTGTGAGATGGGAGTCTCCCGATCCCTGGGCTGAAGTGTAGTACCAGCATTGTAAGGCATGATGCCATGGGACATCATGCCAAGGGACTGGAGCACGTCTCATACAAGGAAAGACTCAGGGGGTTGGGCCTGTTCAGCCTCGAGAAGCGATGACTGAGAGGGGACCTCATCAATGTCTTCCAGTATCTGAAGGGAGGGTGTCAAGAGGATGGATCCAGGCTCTGCTTGGTGGTGCCCAGCAATTGGACAAGAGACAGCAGACAGAAGCTGATGTACAGGAAGTTTCATCTGAACAGGAGGAAGAACTTTACTGTGTAGGTGACAGTGCACTGGAACAGATTGACCAGAGAGGCTGTGGAGTCTTCCTCACTGGAGATACTCAAGAACCATCTGGACACAATGCTGTGCCATGTGGTCTAGGATGACCCTAGATGCTTTAGCAGGGAGGTTGGACCCAATGACCCACCGTGGTCCCTTCTAACCTGACCCATTGTGTGATTCTGTCCTGTCAGCAGAGGTTTGATCACCACAGGGATTCTTGATACTAGGAAAAATCGAGGGGGGGGGGGCTCATGTTTGCACTCCTACACCTTAGAAAGGTAAGCTCTTAAGGTGCTTGACTGCAGGATAAATACTAAATTGCTCCACCATCTGGAAAAGTTATTTTAAAGGGGAAAAAAAAACCCCATGAGCTGTGATGTCTGGGCTTGGATAGACAAATCACTTGTATAAACATCATCTCCATACATCTGTCTTATGAAATAAATATTTGAACAATAAGGTGTTTCATCACAGTTAAGCTACTGGAAGGCAAAAAGAATCAAGACTGTGCAATGCATTCCCTGTTTCAGTCAAAGCCTTTTCGTCTGATACCAACTGTACTCAAGTTCTGCAAAAATGAAGGGTTTTTAGGAGAACACATGCTAGCAGCTATCCTAGATGAATTTAGCACTGTTCAAGGTCTCTGCTTATGCAGAGGAATTGTATGTCAGGCATGTACAAAGAATCCTCTAGAAGCATGGAACATGAATTTAGCACCAGGTGCTTTAGATAATCTTATCCATCAATTCACAGACCCAGCAAGCACATTGGGTAATCACACCCTTGTTGTTGGTGGCATGTATTTTAGTCTTGCAGGCTGAAAGGGTTTGGTCTCACTGAAGCCTCAAGGTGCAGTGTAAGAGTCACCTGAGTGTAATGCAATGGTCTGCAATACAAGGGGAGATCAGACTAGTAATATTATCAATGTGACCCAGTGGAAGGGAATCTGTAAGGCAGCACTGTTGCTAGTGAGGGCTTGATGTCTGTTCTGTATATATGCAGGAGGTTTCATTTCTTTGGACCTGTGAATATTCATTAGTGGCTGAGGTGCATTAAGTGAAACCCTGGAGCACATCTTCTCTTTTGGTTTTATTCAAAAGGACTCCAGCTTGCTTTCTGAAACTGTGTGAGGTTACAAAAGCTCTCAAAGACAAGTTACTTTGTGCAGAACTCTACAGCACCACTGATTACATGTCCACGCACACACTTGTGTGTTGTGATCAGCCTCTTGGCAGGATGAGTTTGGGGCTGTCTAAGCCTTAGGCAATCTGTCCCCTGCTTTTCTCCTGCACCACCTCCTACGATGTACAGGAACTCCCTACTTCAGTCACCTCTCTGTCATCGATTAGGCACTGCAGACACTAACACTCACTGAACATAACTTGATAACCACTTTTCTCAGTCTGCATTTTAGTTGTGTGCAATTTAAACAGTCTCCAAGGTTACAGCACCCTCAAAACTTTTTAAAACGGTAAAACTACCAAGGCTTTTTGGAGCCTCATTCGAACGCTCTTCAGTTCTACTCCACTCTTCAATAGACATCTCAGCAAGGCTCACAGAGAATCTTAGCCTCATTACAAAAACTTTCACTCAACCTTGTAAGTCAAGATGAAAGTCTAAATAAAACAGAAAGTTACACATTATAACACTCTTGTCCCTCATTTCTTTGCTTTCAGTGAAGAAAATGTCAAGACAGGCTGTCATGCCAGGCCCAGCCAAACTTCTTCCTGGTCAAAAGCTCTTCTTTATTATGCATTTGTAGACCTTTGAAAGGAAGCATAACTCCATTTTGGGTGGGTTCTTTGAGCCTGTGTCCTTTCTAAAGGAGTATGTGTTGAATCTCTGTTCAGTATTATAATAAGGACTAGATTAGATTGGAGGCTGCCATCAGTCTGTATGTGCTGCTGTGTACTTCATACCCTGTTTATTGAGAGACAATCAGCAAAGTCTTTTGTAACTGTTGTTGAAGTTGATTTGCAGTGGATTTTATTTTCCTTTGGATTTGGTCTTAAATTTTTTCCAGCAAATTAAAAATTAGAAGTTTACTGCTTTGCCCTTTATATTGCTGTATGAATGCAACTTTTTTTGTACTTTGGTAAAATGTTTACATTTCAGGTTTTGGATTAAATGCATAAATCTAGGTAGACTGTTACCATGTAAAATCAGATATTCAGGGCTACCCTGACATTTTTCAGATCTCAATGTTTAAGTATTTGTTTGTATGTAAATTGTAAGGAGACTCAATTTTCATAAGCCACATACTGTAAATTTACTTGAAAGTGGGATTTTGACACAGGTCATAGTTGTCATTCAGTTGAGATGAGAGATGGCATTAGAAAGGAGAGAGAGTTCAAAGTACTGGTGTGTCTGGGATGGGAGATGCTAGTAAGTGCTGTCTACTACAGGGGAGGAAGCAAGATGCCTAAAAATCTGTCAGAGAGCTGAGTGGAAAAAAAAGATAAAAAGGGGGGGTTCCCATCCAATTATATAAAATGAGAAGCATGGTGTTCTTGCTACTTGGCACCTTGACAGAATAAAGTGTAACATCTTGGAGTCCAAGTTTTGATCTTTTCTAGGCAGGCTAGCAGATAAGAATGGTGAAGGAATTTCTGCTGTGTTTTTGTTTGGTGTTTTTTTTAATGGCTTTGGGTTTTGTTTGTTTTCCATTTTTTTTAAACAAATGACACTTGAATTTCTGAATAGCATTTTACTTTGTGAATATCAAAAGATACTGGTGAATTGTCTTTGAGAGAGATTTTGAGACCCACAAGATGCCTTTCCTTAATTGCTTTAAATGCAGATTACTATTCTACAAGGAATTATGCCACAAACAGTTCCCTCTAAAGAAATAGTAATAATAATAATAATAATAATAATAATAATAATAATAGTTGTACTTGCAGGAAATTGGTAATACTGCCTCAACACAATGTGTTCATGGTGATGCACCTGATACTGTAATTTCTTATATCTGAGGCATAGTGTACAAACTGTGCCAAGGTAAGTACTTGGACATGTGGGAGTGTAACTCCCACATAAGCAGACGTGCAAAAATTAAACTTTCTTGCAAGGAACATAAGTGAAATTACTGAAACATTGCAAGTTAAAAATCATCAGGAAATTATTGAAAAACCTTGGTGCCTAAGAGAAGAGATTTTAGAAATGTTCTCAGTTAATATGTATGTGTTTAATACGTAGCTTTTCAGTTGAACAAACTAACACTTGGGTAGGAAATGGCCTCATGTATCCAGAGGATTCAACTCAAAATGTTTGGTGAAGACAGGTTAGGTGCTGTAACTAGGCCTGTTGTTAATAGTGCTGATAAAGTTTAGGCAAGTTTTTTTTTCTTCATTTACTTTGAATAGGTATAAGTTGCCTACATAATAAAGATTGAAGGATGGAGGAAAAAAGATAATAAAAATTAAAGAACCACATTCATACCTGGTATAAAGAGCAATGTGTTTAATTCAATTTCTGGAGTGACTTAGTTTTTTGATGATTGATTTTTGCCAATTTACCTTCACATTTAGGTTTAAGAATTACAGTGAAGTTACTATTTTGTACTGCATATTGTACTATATATCTATCTATATATATTTGACAATGGAAAGAAAAGTTGGAGCAGAGCTGACCAAGAGATTAGTGAAACAAAGCTTGGGGCAGATGGAAATTGAGTCATCTTCTCTGCAAGTTAAACTTGCTTTATCCTGAAAAACATGAACTTTCTTGCTATAAAGATGAAATGTGTGAAAAAAACTCCCTATGTTCATCTTCCCTGTTAAATTATAGTGCCCCAAAGGGATGGTTTCATAAAGAAAAGCTCTTACTGTACAGATCAGGAGTTTTGAATATGTAAGTGATGTGGGGTCTGTGTAAGCAGATTAACTTTTCTCCACGTTTGGATCAGGTAGTTTGCGTGCAGCAAAGTTGTTTCATGGTTAGGATTTAATATCTCCACTTCATACGCTTTCTGGTGAGTACGTTGGACAGTGTTAGGGCAGAAAGGGAAGGCAGGTAACAGGCCCTGAGGCACAGAAGTGTGTTACTGACTGAGTGTTCCACCTGCCCACAGATCATATGGCCCTCTGTAAACCAGAGCAAATACTCTTCTGCTGTGGCATTCATTCTCACAGAAGGATGTGGCTTTTGGGAAATGGTTTAGGAACATTCAGTGCACAGTTAAAAATTACCTGCTGTCCTAAGAACCTATTCCTTACACTTCATCTGTCTATGGTCAAGTTACTGGTATAGGCTGGATATTAGCACCATGCTCTAACCAACTGAGCAATCAATCTCAGAGTCAAAAGATTCACAGAACATTCTGAGTTGGATGGGACTCACAAGGTTCATCGAGTCCAGCTCTTAAGTAAATGGCCCATACAGGGGTTGAACCCACAACCTTGGTGTTATCAACCTTGGTGGATAGGCTCACTTGTTAAGGAATATCAGTGAGCAGTAAGAAAGCAGAACTGTTTGCCAGGGGGAAATATGAGTCAGCTTCTTATTCATTAAAAATGTACAAAAGAAGACAAACCAATTTTCCACAAATAATTGTAAAGCCAGAAAAATTAACCTTCTGTGGAGCTGCACACTGAGGGTCTGCCTTCTTTTGCTAGAAGACAATCCTGACATAAGAATTTTTACTAGGTATCTTTGAAACACATGAAGTCCCATCTGAATGTAAGAAAATACTGTTTACTCTCAGATTGCTTGCACATGGGAACAGGTTGCCCAGATAGACTGTGGATTCTACATCTGTGGCAGTGTTCAAAACCCATCTAGACACGGTCCTGGGCAACCTGCTGTAGCTGACCCTGCTTGAGCAGGGGGATTCAACAATATGTTCTCAAAAGGTCCTTTCCAACCTCAACCGTTCTGTGATATGTTAGTGTAGATGGAGATATATAGATACATGATGACTAATGCATAGCTCACCTAGTCTGCCTGAATTTTCTAGATTAAAAATTGTTTTTCACAATTAATTTAAATTGCTAACTTTAAACATTAATTTACATTTTTAAATTTAACAATTAGCAATAAGTTAAATTGTTGATTGTTAAAATAATTTCTCTAATGGCTTAAATCCCCTAAGTGCATCACCATGCTGCCTTCTCTGAACATCTCGGCAAAGGAGTTAGTAGGATAAGAAGGAATGGGAGTGGTGCTCCACACCACTTCTGTAGCACTGCTTCCATAAAAAAAAGTTACATAATTGTTAATTTGTGCTGGGGACAAACAACAGATTATTTTCTGTGACAACCAACTCATAGGCAGCACTGGAAAACAGAGTAAACATAAAATATCTTCTATTGTGAATGACTAAATTTTCTGGTTCAGCTGCAGTTAAGATTTAGCTGATCAAGGGAGAGCAGTAATACACACCTAATACAACAGCCAGGACAGAGAGAGGGTGTTTCATTCACTAGCAGAGAGGCAGCACTGGCTGGCAAGGACAGGGGTAACTGAATACCCATCTCAAAGATTTGGCATGACCAGTTTTTTTTTAACTAGTTCTGGTTTGATGCTTTTGCAGAAGCTTGGATTGTGTTTGGGCTGCCAAGCAGACCTGGATGTGCCTCCCATCATCTGCCATCCCCCCTGCAAGGGATGCTGATCGTTGCCAATTCCTCCTCTCTTGGTAGGAGTGTCTCTCAGCAGAATGCCACACTTCTGGCTTTTTGCTATCTGCCAGACAATACAGCAGCAACCAAGCTCTCTCCGTCACCAGCTGGAAGCTCTTGTTCTGTCTAATTTTTTATTCTAGTGCTCATCCTCAAAATGTCTTTTACACAACTTGTGGAAACTGTGTAATTTTTCAGTGTGTATCCTTCCCATTGATACAATCTGCTGCTGAAGGCTCACATTTCTCTGGGCTAACAATGGCAGGGGGTCTCTACCATACTGTGATGATCTTGCACTACAGATGGCTCTGTAGGATGGTTTTCCTGGATATTTATGCTTTTTTTTGTTTTGTTTTGCTTTTCCATGTATCAAAAATGTTTCATAATCTGGAAAATAAGATCATGAATGAGAAATCTTCAGATAAGGTATCTTCATGTCTCTGGAGTGTCCTTTTTTCCTGCCTTTTCAGTTTTGTCCATGGCTATGCTGATGGGTTAAACTCCTTTCCTGTTCACTAATTTGCACTCTTCCAGCCTGCTTTCAAATCTTGTTCTTAGACACACAAAGTCGCTGTGGAAATAATAGACAGATAACTATTCCTGAATTCCTTCACTTATTAATCTGCCATGTGTCTGTATTTCCATGACTAAAAGTCTCTCCTAAAATCAGCTTGAAAAAAAACCCGACAATAAAAACCTCAAAATGTAAGTAAAAAGGGAAGGAAACACACATATTGATGTGACACAAAAAGTGAAATGCAAACTGGGTTTAAGGAAACAATCATGAATAACTTTCTCCACTGTTTGTTCAGCTTTGTATGTTTTTATAGTCTGATGATCATTTGAGATTAATTGCAGAGGATAGAAAGATAATATGCATTAAAGGAGAGAACGAAGGGAGAAGCAGGAGGTCTAGACCAACTTCCAGAAAGAAATCAGTTATACACTATTGCATATTTGAGCTCTTAGGTAAATTGCCACAAATGCAAATGCGAATAAATGAACACACTGAAATTACTTCAGACTTTCTTACAAATACCTTTTTCTATGTTATGATTATTACTACCCACTTGCTAAAACAAAAATCAAAACAGTTTAAAACTATTCAAATTAAATAATGGGAATTTTTCTGCAAGTGAATGAGATAATCATAATCTTTGCTTTCCTGGATGACAGGAACATTGCACAATGTTCATAAGCACTACAGAGGACACACTGGAAAAATGTGTGTTTGCAAAGAAAAACTAGTACTTAATATCCTTGGGAAAAGTTTGGCTGGCACAGCTCCTGTCCATGAATATCAGATTCACTAACTGAATGGACTAACCACAAGTCACTTTGCCTTTTTTTTCTGTTTATAGAAGGAACACAATTGTGTACACTTCACAGATGCATCACAAAGAGACAGCAGTTTAAGCAGATGTGGAGCAGCATTACTGAAAGGCTTAGCAGTATGATTACGAGCTAATAAAGTGCAACTGAATAAACCAGAATAGGCTGAATTAGCATGTCTTTGCTGGAAGTAACCCTGGAGACTGTAAGTATAACAATTAGGATACCTTTGAAAGCCTTTAGGTGCCTTTTTGGAGTATATTTACGGGTAAATCTGACTAGTTATGCTAGTAATATACGACTGCTAGGGATAATTGACAATCCACAAGACTTCAATTTTTTTACCAAAATATTCATGTGAATGAGGGTGGAGGAAACCCTGTTAATGAGCATTTAGCAAAAAATATCATCTATTCTCAAGCATCTTCAAGTCTTGCATGAACTTATGCAGCCACTGGCCTAGCAGCTTTATAATTTATGAGCAGCCCAGATGGCACACTACGATTCAGAACACAATCTAAATCTTTGGAAGCCTCCATTTAACTTTGGCTGATTTAGATTAATCACAAAACTGTCCTCTCTCTGTTTTCTGAACCTAAGCAGTCCAAGGTTTGAGAGGGTTTTTTATTTTGGTTTTGTTTGTTTGTCTGTTGCTGGCATCCTTATGTAAGAGATATTCTTCCTATCCGAGTAAATCAAATCATGAATATTTCCAGAAGTTATTGGAGAGAGGGATTTTTTAAATTTCAGAAATTTCTGATGGAAGCTGGGGAAATTTTATGTTTTTCACCTTGTCACTGAAAACATACCCAAATGTGTCTATTTTCCTTGAAAGGGATTCACTGCAGGACAACAGTTTGCTGCTTATAAAAGAACTGTCTGGCTATGATGGATTCATATGGAAAAAGTACACAAGTTTCTTTCAGGGCCAACATACCTAGTTAAAAACTTTATCAACTGTGAGATATAATAATTTATCTCTGGGGAATTACTGGTCTGTGCTAAGGATAGGGTGTAATGCGGGTGAATGCAAATGGCTAATACTTAGCATTAGTATAAATTTTAAATGGTTACCTAAGTCTCGATGAGTGAAATTGTCTTAATGTAGAAGTCAACTTTTTAAGATGTTTAATACAGTGGGAACACTTAAGGACTTCTTTTCCACTTATTTGATAACATTCTTTTATCCTTCATTAATAAATTAGCATGCCTAAAAATCTTGTGCTACTTAGATTAGAATTAATCTCTAAAGTTTCCTGATACAACTAGCGATCTAAATTGTTGTCCAATTTTAACACCTTCAGTGGGTCTCAGGTGAAAATTTCACCATTCTTCTTCTGCATGTAATTATACAGCTTCCACTGATAATGATACATGATCAAGTCTGAGCTCACGTAACTTATTTATTCAAGGCCAGTGTTCTGGTGTCATTAAAACATTAAAAACAATGCATAGTGTGGTTTCTATGCCACAACTGGAACATAATACATTGTGAGTAACATCATTCTTCTCTTAATATGAGCAGATATTCTTAGTTTCCACTAATGTGCCAGTAAGTTCAAAGGGAAAAGAAATAAATGAGCAGAATATTTAAGTGAAACAAAAAGCATCTCAGAATGAAAAGTGTGCATGCAAATGAAAGTATGTGATAGTGGCAGGAAGTGATTGTGTCCTAAGTCCTCTGTCTTCTCCCAGATTTTGCATTATTCTTTAAACTCTAAAATTATAATGATGGATCAATTAATTTTCATAAAACCAAAACAAGCCCCAGTGTTATTAGTTTGAGCAGATATACCATGTGGAGTTCGTTACCATTTGCTAATTTTCAATTCATTTATTAAGATCAGCTCTCATTTTTTAATTTTCAGTAATCAGTGTCACTCTAGTTTTGAAAGCACCTCTGCAGTCTAGACAGTACATACTCATTTATGTGATAAATAATGGATAAATACTGAGCGTGCCATTAGCTGTTAATGCAGTAGATTGATTCCCTGCAATACACACTCTCCATCCTTGTTTTAGCACTTATGCCACCTGTCTCTTGCACTTACTGTATGATGCTTCAATAATGTGAATGGGGTTCCCTGATCATTCTTAATTTAGCTCATTTTATCATCTCATAAGTAGGCTGGCATTGCTCTAACAGATGTGCAAATCAAGAGGTGCCTCACTACTACCTTTGTGTTTGCTGGCATTACCCTGCCCAGTGTTTTTAGCACAATGCAGATTGTGTGTGGGTGACTGGATAGAATCCATAGACCCGTTTTCTTTCCACAGATTTCCATTTTAACATACGACTATTGCTTTGGCTATGTGGCTGAGACAAAGACAGTGTACCTCAAGTTCCTGCTCCCATTTCATTCAGCTATAGGAACAGGGATCCAAATGGAATTAAATCAAACAGATATCTGTAAGTCACCAGGGCAGGCTGGCATTCAACCAAGATTTTGAAGGAACTCAAACATGAAATTGCAGAACTGCTGGCCAAGTTGTCTCACAAATCTATAGAAACAGCCACTGTGCCAGACTGCCAGTGCAATTTCCACCTACAGGTAGAAATTTGTGATTGTAATTCATCAGTACATGAGGAAGATTATGTACTGTTCAACAGTGTTTACATATAAATTTGTTACAAATATATGTCTATGGTTTGGTGAAATAAAATTCTTCTGTTCTAGGTTCTGTCAGTCTACTTAATGATTTATTTGTCCTTACATAATGCCTTTGTTTTTACTTTGATGTTCCTAAGATCCTTCTTACTTCTGATAGCCCACTGCATTTAATCTTTTTATGGGTAAAACAATATTCAGGTCCTGCTATCCTGTTTTGCATGGTTCCCCCAGTTCCTGGTATTCAAAGTGAGAGGTCTGTGGTTGCAAGTGGATAGCAAACTGCCATCGAACTGTTGGTCTGTAAAGGAATGTGCAAATAATTAAAGTGAAAAACCTTTTTTATTTGATCTGAAACTGTAGGAAAGATGAGTGAGAGAAAGCAGAGGAAAGAATGGACACAAGAAACTGAAAGATGAACATTTTTCTTAAATAATCCAGGAGTTAAAGAAATCATCAAATATATGAGAATGTCTGTTTTAGTTCTGCCCAGCAGCAGAACAGACTAGAATCTGCAACTCCCACTTGTTCTCTCCAACATCTTAGGGAATTTGCTTGGGTGGGGAAGGGTTCTGATTATTTTCAGTGACTGTATATTTTGCATAAATAATAAACCACTTTATTTTGGAGATTAATGTTCAGATTTCATCTCTGAAGCAGGACTGAGGGTTTATTGTCTGCTGACAGATTGTTTTATGCAAAGGAAAACATGTCACCTGTAGAAAATGTAACTATCCCATAGCTTAACCGTTAAGGTGTTCATGTGATGATAGTGAGGGAGCAAGTGTGAATATCTACTCTCTGCCTCAGTCATGTACACTCATGACTTTTTTAGCCTGGTAGTTAGGTTACTCTCTCAGGCAAAACCTGAATTTGTGTCGCTCATTGTATTTGGTTTGCATGGGCAGGTTTTGGTACTGGGGAGGCTACAGGGGTGGCTTCTGTGAGAAGCTGCCAGAAGCTTCCTCCGTGTCCGGCCGAGCCAATGCCAGCTGGCTCCAAGATGGACCTGCCACTGGCGAAGGCTGGGCCAGTCAGAAATGGTGGCAACACCTCTGTGATAACAGATTTAAGAAGAAATGTGCAGATGTATTTGCAGCCAGAGAAGAGCAGAGGGAGAATATGTGAGATGAACAATTCAGCAGACACCAAGTGCAGAAAGAGGGGCAGGATGTGCTCCAGGCGCCAGAGCAGAGATTCCCCTGCAGCCCCTGGTGCAGACCATGGTTAAGGAGCTGTGCCCCTGCAGCCATGGAGGTTCATGGTGGAGCAGACATCCACCTGCAGCCCATGGAGGAGCCCCACACTGAGCAGGTGGATGCCTGAGAGGAGACTGTGACCCCTTGTGAGGCCTGTGCTGGAGCAGGCTCCTGGCAGGGAGCTGCAGACTCATGGAGAGAAGAGCCCAGGCTGGAGCAGGTTTCCTGGTAGGACTTGTGACCGTGGCAGAGACCCAGGCTGGAGCAGGCTGTTCCTGAAGGACTGCACCCCATGGAAGAGTGGCACACATTGCAGCAGTTTGTAGAGAGCTGTTGCTCCTGGGATAGACTCACACTGGAGAAGTTCATGGTGAACTCTCTTCCATGTGATGAACTGACTGTAAGCCCCACTCCCTGTCTGCCTATGGCACTGGGTGAGGCAAGGTAGAGCTGCGAAGAAGGGAGGAGTGGGGGGAAGGTGTTTTAAGATACATTTTTGCTTATTATCCTGCTCTGAATTTGTTAGCAATAAATCCAAATAATATCCCAAATTCTGTTTTGCCTGTGGTGGTATTTGGTGAGTGATCTCTCTCTCTCCTTATCTCAACCCATGAAGCCTTTGTTACATTTTCTCTCCCCGTCCAGCTGTGGAGGAGAGTGATAGAGAGACTTTGGTGGGTGTCTGGCATCTAGCCAGGGTCAGCCCAACTTGGGTGAGCATTTTAACCCTTAAGTTATTAACTGAAAGAGAAGAAAAGAAAGATGCAGGGGAAACTTTCATTATTCCTGTTGTACTTCTGTGAATGCAATCACCTCCACAAAGTCCCTTGCAGTCAAAAGTATTCAAGCATTTGAACAAATATTTTAAAATAATTTCAAGACTTTTAAAAATGCATTTTCCTGAATTCAGTATTCCTTTTTTACTTGCTTAATTTAGGCATAGCTAACTCATTTTCCTCCTGGATGGGTACCTGTGGCTTTCCTGAGCACACAAAAGATTGTTAGCAAAGAAAACAGTCTTTAAAAAATAGATCTACTGAGAATATAGACAAAAGCCATTTGCATCCTAGTATGCTAAAGCCAAGAACAATGCAGAGATTTCAGGAGGTCTCCAGCACTTAGATCTTAGTCTGAAGAAGGGAAACATGTAAATCAGACAGGTTAGTGTAAAAACATGAGAAATGCAGGGTTCCAATTTGATACGTTTCTGAAGTTTCACATACTCTGAGACAGTTCTTTCAGATTCAATTGCTCATAGGGAAAATTGCTACTAAAAGGCATTTATTCAAGAATTATGCCATTCCCAAGTCCATATGTCTTTTCTATGGACCCAATAAAAAATTAAGTTCTTTGAAAGGCTGTAGTCAGGAAACTGACTCCTTTTTTTTCCCTTTTGGCCAGCATCTGAGTCTTGCAGAAGTATTAATGTAAATATATTAGACTTTACAGCTGAAGTTCATGAGGAAGATCTCAAAGTGGTACCACTGGACATAAACCAAACATTGGGATGAATATTGTTATTGAAAATTAGACAATTACTGCTTGTCAGAAGAAGATAATTCATCAGCAATACCAGAAAACTCCCAATGTGTGGCTAAAACTTGACTGACAGAGCTTAAAAAAAAGTCACAGAGATAGAAGGAAGCTACCTTTTTTCACCTGCATTTCATGTTACTTTTTAATACGAAACAAAGGCTGCCTTGGTTGAAGATATAGGTCATGTTAGTCACTTGCATTAAACCTGGGAGCAAAGATTTAAGATTTGGGTTCCCATTAATAATAATGTTCTTCCTTGGTTAAGAGGAGTCCCCAGACATTGCCAGTGGAATTGATACTTGACACACTCAGCCTCACAGCAACCTCACTGAAAGAAACCAGGGAACACATTTATCTTTGCTGCATAGATCATAAAGCATATTTAAATAATGTAATTCACTTTCTGACTGAATATGCTTTTATTTAAAAGAAGACTAAAAGTGGAATGGTAAATGAAGTAGGCATCTCCCTGTATGTATAGATGCATAAACTGCTTTGGCTGTAGTGAAAACATAGCCAAAAAGATCAGAATGCAAGCCCATTCAGTTTAACCAACAAAAACTTTCCTCAAAGGACTGTCAGAAGAGGATTCACTTCTGTTTAATCTATTCATTTTGTGGGAGAAAGCTACATCTCTTATCCTCAAATTAAATTTATTTACCCATGCATAAAGGGAAAAAAGGGAGCCTGAGAGATGCCCTGTGATTTAAAATTCAGTAGCTTTTGCTTCTGATTCCATTAGGTTATTTCCATCCTGAATTCCAAAGACTTTAAAGCAACTGAGTCATGCTACATCAGAAAATTACACAAAACAATCTGACTTTCAGAAGAATGATTGTTATGGCTGAACCTTGGAAAAGGAGTAAGAGGCCAGCTTAAAATACTGGGCCTATCTTATTGTCAGCTTTATAACACTGAGCTACGTTCACTCTACTTTTCTTGGCAGCTTTTTGCATTCAGGAGAGCAAAGTTGTTTGAGGCTGAAAAATAACAACAACTATTCATATCCTTCAAATAACACATCCCATGTATCTTTACTGTCAACTAATCTGATTTGTGTGTATAAGTTATTACCCTGTCACTTTGTCAGAAAGGACCCAGTCATATATCCTCTTACTTCAGGGGAAAAATCACAACAGCCTCAAGAAAAAACTTGTGCTGAGTACCAAGATGTGTCAGATAACATAAAAATGGAAGCAACAGGAAAATGAAAGGAACAACACAGTCCCCTTCTTCCCATGCCAGCCCATCAGTTTATCCCAGTGGACTCCTGATATCCTGTGAACTTGGGTATTTTTTCTGGTTCCTTGTCCACAATCGCACCAATAGAGTAAGATATTGGACTGAAACTGGGGACCAGTTATACTTGATGCTGATCCTACACATTAATTTCCAATAGCACAAAATTGTTCAAGGCAGTGATAAAAATCTCCCATCACTGGGATTCAAATTGCTAGTCCCACCTTTGTCCCTGTGAAAGCATAGCTCTACTGCATGAGGAAGAACATTGGGAAACAATTTTTAAAATCTATCTATCTCAAAATATATATGTGATGTGATTGCTGACCATGACAGCAATTGCTTAACATCTGACTTCTGATAAACAAAATCAAGTTTTGATTCCACTTGCTGTCCTATATACCAACCCCCATCAAAATGTGTGGTGGAAATGCACCAAAAGGGAAGACATGGAATCCACTCTATAAAAAAGGTCACAGAATGCACCAGGGAGGTCTGCTCTTCCTGATTTTCTTGCCTGCCAGTGCAAAGTGAAGTAACAGTCTTTTAGCTTCAGTTTCCCATCTGTAAAAGAGGTATATTTTCTTGCTTATACAGGAGGCTGGGGAGAATAATCTTTTTAGAAGCAGTCACATACTACAGCAAGAGTAACCACAATAAAAAGACAGCCTCCACTGGCAAAGTCTTTGGGTGAGCCTAGAGTTCCCTTTTAACTGAATCCTACATTTTACCATGCATTATACATACATATATATAATATCTGGCATACGTAGTATTTGCAAGAAATACCAGAGTTTTAAAAGAGTCAAACAAAAAATTTGAAATTAATGGGTAAAAAACCATACCAATGTCCTTATCAAGATAACTTACATGTTTCTGTTAAACAGTAAAAACCCCTACCTCTATTCTTAAAATTCTCTTAAATAAATCTGTGACTTAATTCTGTCACTTCTAAATATCTGAAGTCTTCTTTGAGGAGCAGTCTGAATCCTGGTCTGTCCAGCACACCCATGCACAGCCAGTGCTAGCAGGGCTCCAATTCCGTGGGAACAATGACAACACCTTAGTCTGTCATCTGGAATATCTATTTAGCATCCTGTTTTTTTTCAAGTATTTTATGTTTTGTCTTGATCTCTGTTTTTTTAAATGTAAATCCTGTAAAATCTGAAGAAAAAAATATATAGTAAGGTTTCACATTTATCAGGGATTATCTGCCTGATGGAACTGTGATATGGTAGAAAATACCTTGTAGCCCCTAAAGAGAGAAAAAAAAAATTGATTGCAGAGTCTATGAAAACATTCTAACTATTCTAAAATGTTTAGCCATCCTATGTGTTATAAAAGTCAGTTTATCAGAGTTATAAATAAGAGTACAGCCCACTAAAAGTCAGATTAATGCACAGCAATCCCAAAAGCATTCCATCAAGCAGTACAGTCATTTGGGTAGATAGCTTTAGTCAGTTTATTACTAACCTGATTGGACACTCAAGATACTTATAATGGATTTAATTTGGTAATAATAAAATATTGCTTAAGCTAATGGTGCTATCCACATTAGTAGGTTTTAAATGGTTAGTGCTATTTTATTGTCTCATCCTGGCTAATGAACTAGTCTATATCTGCACTGTACATTGAATGATGGAGACCAATATCTTAAACAGTATCATACAGTGGTATCAATATGGGACATCTGAACATTTTTTCCTTACACATTGAAAGGTAAAGTTGAAGTTTATGAAAGAGAAGTGCTCTCCATTTTTAATGTGTGCATCAGAAACTGTAAATAGCTGACAGAACACTGGGAAATTGGTTTAAGTGCCTCACCACTCCTCACTCCAACCATCTGTCAGGCACTTCTTCAGTAAAAAAAAAAAAACAAACACAATTTTTAGAAATGTTTGTTCTGCAAATGCAAATGAATACTTTTAAATTTCATTCAAGTCACGTAGATGGATATGTATCTTATAACATGTCTGCGTGGAGATACGGTGCCTGATTTAACCACTTCAGAAAAAGGTTGTGAAGTCCCAGGCAGTCCATCCAAGGTAAGTTCGAATTCTCTGTTTAGCTTTGCTAAAAGAGGAGTGGAGTGGCTGAGGACACATAGCAGTTTGACAAGTGTTTTCAGCTTGTGTCCAGCTCACTTGCATGTGCCAAAAAAGCCAGTCTTGCCTTCTCCCCACCTGCTCTTGTCCTCCAGCCCCCACTGCAAGCGCATCGCCGGTGCTGCTGACAGTGCAGCTCCCACAAGTGCTAATGCCAGGAGAGGAGAGCTGGTGGAACAGCAGGGCTGGGGACATCGGGCAGGGGAGGTTCAGTCTCACAGTGTCTCTCAGTGACA
Organism: Origma solitaria; assembly: GCA_013397895.1. NCBI lineage: Eukaryota > Metazoa > Chordata > Aves > Passeriformes > Acanthizidae > Origma > Origma solitaria. The sequence goes on along the minus strand of VZRL01003661.1, from coordinate 2,149,171 downwards.
CCATGGACTTATATCACTTTAAGCAGCTTGTAAAACTTCACTGCAGAGCCCCAGCTCAGCAAGATGCTCAAATGTGTGCCTAACTTGAGGCACACAGGCAATTGGTAAGAAAATACTGAAGCATATGCTTTATTTTTAAACACATTATTAAGAGCTTCCTGAATTGAGATAATTTCCTTCTCAGTATTTCTCTTCCCATCTAGCACAACTTTATTTTTTCACTTCCTGCCAATATGTACTTCATTTCCCTCTGCACATTGCCAGCCAGCCCTCAACTTGCTGGTTGGCATCTTTTCATTCTCTTAGGTAGAGCGTGTGTGTGGTGCTGCACTATTTTGGGAAGGCATTAAAGATTCAAGACATTAAAGATACAAATCCTCAGGGACCAGGAATGGGCCCTGGTTCATTGACTACTACAGCTATAGCTTTGTTGTCTTCTGTGTTGTATGAATCCTGTGGAAAACTAATAAGAACCTAATTAAAAAACCTAAAAATCTTTAAATTAGTTTGGATTCAGATTTCCATACCAACCTATTCTGTTATCAGAACATAGGGTATGGAGGAAAAATCTAGTTCCGCACCATTTCTCATTGCTGTCCTGTCTCCTGTGGCCTTGGAGAGGCAGATAAGGGATATAAAAAAGCTTGTAAGCACTGCACTGTAAGTCAGCCAGTAGGTCCAAGACAGTGGAAGTAAAGATTACAAACTGTAGGCAGATTTAGTTCACCAGCTACCTGATCTGTTGGCCCCAAATATTTCTTTAACCAGATGGTTTTATTCATGATTGCACTAACAGCATTTCACTGAAGCCCAACTTTGAAACTTTCTGTTTTCTCAGGATTTACAAGTTTCTCAGGCATTCCTCAAACGCTCTTCTGCAGTTGTGGGATCTTGAACAGTACAGAGTATGCAGGCAATATCTTGTTATATTCATCTGAATGGGTAATACGTATCAGTTTCTGAAGTCCTGGTGGGATGATAATGGATGACCAGCACTGAACAGGACTGGCCAATCTGTTAGGCTGGTTTCAGTGATTTTCTTTTTTCCCCCATGAGATATCCCACTTTTTATTGTATCTGGCTGCTAGAATATTTTTACACGGTATCTTTTGACCAAAATCAGAGTTAAATTATGCTTCAAAACATCTGTTGCCTACAGTCATCAACTGTCTTTGGACATATTTTGGTTTGTGCTGAGAAACTGAAGATGCAATTTTGATCTTTTGAAAGAAGAGAATTTCACCTAAATTATTTAACAGACCTTTATAACTACCTGCAGCAGAGAAGGTTGCTTTTAATTTATTATATGGCTGTGAGTGCCTATTGCTTACAGCACACAGGGTTAGCTGCTGCCAACTTTTCTGCAGTCCCAAAAGTTTCTGGATTGTTGAAATATAATTACAGTTTAAGTGAAGATGCAACAGAACTTTTAATTTGCTCTTTCAGTAATTTCTACAGTCCAGGGACCTTGAGTCAGGACCACTGCTGGCCATGCTGTAAGCCCAGGAGCGAATCTCTTTCTATACACGTTGGTATCCACCACCAGACTTTCCCCAGGCTTAATGCTAGTTCCTTGCCAAAACATTGTAATTGCATTGGAAATTTCCATTCTTAGTTTTAGGGTAAATTTACTTCTTTAACAGTCTGGTAATGTCCTTATTGACCAAGAAGACAATTTGACTCCATTTTCCAGCCCCTCCCCACCCCCGCAAGCAGTGATTACTCATACTGAGATTACAACTGAAATTGTTAACAAACAGTATCCAGTGAATGTAACCTGTTTGAATTTAATAGTGTCCACTCACTTGAAAAATCCAAAAATTCTCAAAAAGTAAGAAAACCATGTACTTGCATACTAATAGTCAGGTAGAGATGGGGCCAAATTTTTCATCTTCTCCTAGAGGTGTGCAAGAAATGTCACTGTGTGTAAGGATGGAGGGCACAGGATTGTAAAGTCTAGGACACTTAAGCATTTGTTTAACTTTAAGCCCAAGAGAACATCACTGAAATCACTAGGTTTATTCCTGCACTTAACAGTAATTATGCCTTCACACACCAGCTTGACATCAGACTTGTCTGTACTATACTGAATATGCAACTTTACCCAGCTCCCATTGATCAGGATCATTGAGCAGCCCTTTGTGGGTCTTAAGTGATATTAAATATTCCATTAGAGAAAAATTGTTTCCATTACAGTTTACAATTTTAACATTTTAAAACTATCATTAAAATATGTAGCTTCAGAACATACTTTTTTTCATATATGTACCAGATGGCTACTTACTGGCAACTGGTCATGTATTAATTTTTCAGAAACCTGTTTCCTGAATATGATTAATGACTCACATCCCCTTCATATCTCTTTATTCCAGATGAATGGTATATGGATTCTGAAATGCAAGACATATGCTGAACACCTAATTGGGCTGCCAATGGCTCAAAAATATTGTAAGTTCAAAATCTCAGATAATACAAAGTTTGCTGCCTGGGTATTTCACATTTATAAACCCGTGGTGTTCAGGAAATAGAGTTTACACTAATATTTTAGCTATTAGAATTGGTTACATTATGATAAATTAGTATTTTGTTGGAGATCTTTTAATGTATTTTGGTTTTTAAAGCAGAAAATATAACATGCTCTGCAATGTCTCTTCCACTTTGAAGAAGAAAAACAATTTAAGGATTAACTGAAATTTTCATTGAATACATCATCATATAATCTTTGAAACTGAAAATAATTTTTGAAGTCCAACAGTTGTCAGACATTTGCAGGAAGAGAGGCCAATTGTGACTGGAAAAAGCCCCAAAAAACAACTGAACTTAAATTAGTAGGAAGGTAAGAGTTGCCATTACTGCAGCCAGATGAGAGCTTCATGTAATTTGTTGTCCTTAGAGTGTGGCCGGTTACATCACTTAGGGAAAGGATTTCCTCTTTTTGTCTCCTATACTTTTTCCATGATACACCCACTTCTGCCAGTCAGTGACTGGTTTAGGGACTGACCCCTAAGCATCTGTACATATATGAGATTGTTTTAATAGCCAGTAATGGACTATCTCACAGCTAATGAGGCAAATCTTGATTTAGAGACATTCATATTCTGGCACCCCACAGCATTCTTCTGCCACAGGTCTACTCTTAAACCATGTGCTGTGTTAGGTAGTGGGATATTTTGCCAGTTGTGAATCTGCTAAACCTTGTTATTTTCTTGAAGGAGCAGGGGGATGGCACCATATTATTTTTCAGATGTGGGAAAATCAGAAATTTGGTGTGTGCCACCTAAATCTATAGAGATGTAACACTTTTCTATCCCTTATGTTTCTGAATTACTCCTGAAAATGGTGCTTTCCTTGGTCCCTGGGCTCACAGTTTTGCAGGACTGTCTGCAATGAGTTGCAGAACTTTTTTTACTTACTGATAGTAGGTATAGACATGACGGTGAGTCCAGAATTAGATTTCTCCCTGTTTTGGGCTTGCTGACAATGAGTTTTATTTCCCTTGTGTGTCCTACACACGTGAAACCCTGAATGCTACAGTTTCAGGTATTTCAGAGATTTTAAGGTGCTGTATGACAAGTTTGTAAAGACTGACAAAACTGGTAGGAACACTCCAAACTTTTATTATACACATCTTCAAACTCCTAATCTGTTAAGATATTTATTCCAAACCAAATTATTTTATTTCTTACATTTCATCAGAAGTTTTGATGACATTTTTACTGAGAATTATTGAGAACAATATTTCTTAGGAACAAATCAGTCCAATACAGAAGTGTGATAAGCTTTAAAGTAATATATTATCAGTCAGTTTCAGTGAATCACAATTTTAGAAATTATGATCATCTACTGCAAAGCACATAACAGAATTTGAATTGCTGACTCAAAAGTGAAAGGTTTTGATGAATCTCAAAGCTGAAAATTTTTCAGTTAAGCAGTTTCACAGATATTAATAAAAGAAATTGGTCTTCACAGAATATTTATTTATGATCCACTATTACAACACTTGAAACAACATTGACATCTCTTTTAACTTTTTTGGTAGCCAAAATAATGCATTACTGTGCATGAATAACTCAGTGGCATGAGGCACAGGTAACCAAAGGACACTCTCTAGGTGTGTCAAACAACAAGTTATGACAACAGCTGTGTAAAGTTTCCTTTGAGCTTGTTCAACCAAATGATTAACTGAACAAAGCACACCATCAGAGGCAGCTACTACCTGGCAGTGAAGACGTTCACTCATTTGTTAAAAATGCCTAACACCTAAACAGCAAATACCATGTATGTCAGTATTGCCAACACATCACGTGTTTTACTGATTATCTACAAATCTAATGTTTTCTTACACTTGCAGAGATAATTCTTGATATTTATCCCACTTCTGGCAAAAAGAGGTGATGTAGGAGTAACACACCTGCTTTCAGACAGAAGATTTATACAATTACGCCACTTACACATGAATTAGATGGAACCAGCGTGGATTACATTTGCTCATGTCCATATTCATGACCTTCCAGTTGCTGAGTTTACAAACTTTCATAAACCAAAGATTAATTTCTAATTCAAATCTGTAATGTGAAGGCCTGGAAAGTTCAGAAATGGGAAAGAACTTAAGGAAGTGCAAGACATACAGAAAGTGGCTGAGGTCCTTCAGTAGATGGCACACTTCCCTCTCAGTCAGTTGTGAAGGAAAGTATTTGCAGGATGCTTGGGGCGCTTGCCTGTGGGGAAGATTCCAGAGATGCAAAACCAGGAAGGGAACCAATGTGGTTAGGAAGGTTCCCATGACATGTGCCAGAGGAGTAAAGGAGATAGGATAATATGGTCAAATTCTAGGTAGCTGCAACTTAGTCAACGCTTTTTGCTTCTCCGAAGTGCCCCCTGCCATTTTGAGATGTCTTCTTTACTCTGTTTCCAAGTTGTCACTACTCACTGTCGAGTGGTCTGCCTCTCTGCTCTCGCCAGCTCATACATGAAATTCTTGATGCATGAAGCACTAGAGGTTTCTTTGAATTGGAAGCTGATGCAAAATTGACAGTTGCCTATTTGAGAAGAACGCTAAATGAAAGGCTATCAGGGCTAATGGGAATATAAATAGGTAAGCTTTTAGAAAATTAAGTCGCTTAATAGTTCAGGTTATATATAACTCAGAAGTTGCTAAATCATGCCATGCCTTTGGCAGGCTCTTACTTCAGTTGTTCCTAGAAAAAATGGGGCAGAGTGAGGGGGAGAGCTGAGTACAGTACACAAAATCTGTACGAACTAATACTTTTTATTTAAAGAGAAATAACCAGTGCCTGGTAATGTGCTCCACTTGTCAGCAAGGTAAATATTTTTTTTCCAAATGCCTAAAAGTCTTTCAAAAACTTAATTGTGTTGTGATGTTAAAAGGGATGATCAAAGAGAACCTGGCGATAGTACTTACACATGAGAAGTGCACATAATCCCTTGCCTGAGCTTCTAGTCAGCACTGTAGATTTTCCTATTCAGCTAGTCAATTAGCTATGAAAAAAAAGAAAATGAGGAAAAGTAATCAAATTTTATTTAAAAACATTTTCCCAGGATTCATGGGCTTTAAAAAAATGTTCCCATGAAAGGGCATAATTTCAGAAAATTTTGCCTTTTTCATTTTTCACCCTCTTGCAAGGTCAAGTGATGACATGTTATTATCAAGCTGTTGATGCACACAGCATGTTAGTTCTGCATCTGGAAATACTTTATGTGGAGAAAATCAGTTTCTTTTTGCCTCTTTTTTTTTTTTTTTTTTCCCAAAGGAAAGCTCAATATAGCAGAAAAATATTTTTCCTTCAGGAAATACAGCCATTTGTTCATTACCAGGCAAATAGGGCTCCCCTTCCTTTGGGCCCCCGCCAGAGTTATTTACACACAGGCTTGTTCAAGCTAACCACCTTGGCTTCGTGCTCCTTTACACCATTTGATACTGTGTGAGATTGGAGCTGTTGTGGATAAAGAAGTGCTTCACTGTGACTCCTTTGTGTTCTGTGGAGGAGTCATGGGCACACTCCCCTATGAAGAAAGATTACCCTTGTTTATGTAGGAGAGTAGACAAACAAGATACAGCAACCTGGATTCAAGGAACACATAGGAAGAGGTGTTGAGAGGGTGAACTGGCAATGTCTTTTTCTCTTTTCTCATACAATAAGATGGCACTTGAGCAAAATGAAAGCAATAGATACAAATGGGAAAGTGGAATACTGTGGCTGGAAACACATTTTTTGGTATGAAATGATTAAATGATATGTGAAACTCATACCTGCTAGCTATCTCTGAGAAGAGCTTGAGATGGTTGGTAGAAGGTAGGTATCTCTCAAAATAAAAAATCAGTTACCTCAATTAGTACTGCTCTTCAAATGGATTTTGTGATGCATTTGGCATCCGAAGTAAAGCAGGAGACAAATGCAGCTCTTTCAGTACTCTTGCCAACTGTTCTGATCCATCTCGGTCTCCCTTCTCAGCCTCCTTGCCGGCCCCAGAGCCACTGGGTGTGCCCTCTCAGGCTTTCTCTGGGTCCCTGATGGGGACTGGTGGCCAGGATCCTCGCAGGCCATTCATCACCCAGCACCCAGCTCAGGACCCTTCTCTCACTGATGAGGGCAAAAAGAGCAGGTCTCCTAAAGAGGAGAAGAGGGAGTACACCCACCTCCTCCAGCATGGGAAAGGCAGCCCTGAGTACCTTGCGGTTTTTCTAGCAAGCTCAAGGAGCACTGAATATAATGAGAGCATTAGAAAAGGCAGTAGTGGGGGCAGAAGGGGCATGGGCAGCAAGAGACACTGCAGTCCAGGCGGTCAGAAAAATGAGAAAAGGAACATGGGAGGAAGCTCCTATATAAATAAGGACAATGTGTTTTAAAAAACATTGGTAGGAAACTACTAGTATTTATTTATGAGGAATACCATTCACGGGCAGTTTCCCATAGATTTTCTCAATCAAACCTTAAGAAAGAGGATCCAAACAGCAAAATAACACCACTAATTTTGTTTTACACTCCTACTCTCCGGGACTTAAAAAAAATTGGATACATTTGGTCCATTTTGCTTTACACTGCTCACAGTGAAATCAATAGATAGTATCAATGCCTTATAAAGGAATTGTCTCTTTTGCTGCAGTTCTATCTGTAACAACTTTGTGAAGAATAGTAATGAGCTTGTGGGTACAGGTTTGGGGACCAAGTAATTTTTTCTTAAGAACGGATGAATTGCTTTAAAATCGTTAGCTATTTTAGGAATGTTGTTTAACATTTCAATTCAACTGCAGCATTATAGAAAAATTATGTAATGCTTTCTATTATCTACCTTGAGAGCAGCACGGTTTACAAAACTGATGGATCCTGTGTGTTCTGAGATCAAACCAAATTTTCAGAATAATTTATAGCGTTTAATAATCTGTGAACATCATTGCTGAATATTTTCATTCTGAATTGTGTTTGCTGTGAGCTGCAGCTATGATGGCCAAGGTGCTTTCCAAGCAGCAAGAATGACTCCTTTTTTAATGAATCTGCAAAATCTGTATTTAAATAACAGCTGTAAATCTTACATCTGAGAGCTCCCTTTGTTCTCTTCTGACTTTGTTAGAGTGATAGTTTTATTAAATGCTGGGTGTAAACATTAAAAAAAAAATCTAGAGGGAAATGATAGGATGGTATGAAGCAAGGACATCATTATTAAGTTATATTATTGCCATGAGTAGGCGAGAGAAAATGATTCAGATGTCTGCTGCCTCTCTGTGGAGTCACTGGCAGGAGTTTGGGAAGAAAATTCCCCAGGTGTCCCAGCTGCAGTCCCTCTGCGGGACAGTGCTTCTGCCTCATGCTCCCTGTGGGAAGGGAGAGGGGCATCGGCCAGGGATGAAGGTCAGTCTGTACTCAGTCTCACCCCTTCCCCTACAACTGTGCACAGAGCGGGAGGCGGCTGAAGGAACCTTGTGAAGACCTCCTTGCCTCTTTGGCTGGGGAGGTCTCCTCCAAGCTAAGGACCCTTGCAGCTGCAAGTTGTGCAACTTGTCAAAACCTGCTCTGGGGCTTGAGCCAAACAAATTTTGTACAACAGTCAGGGTCTCTGAGCACAGGTGTAGCTTCACTCTCTTTCTTGGGAACACCAAAACGCCAAAGAGTTGTAGCTCCAGCACACACCTTGCAGAGGCACAGTGAAGGAAATGGCTGTGGCTCAGATGGTGCATTACTAAGAGAATGTGGGAAAGCATGCACAGTACAGCTTCTTGGGATAACCAACATAATTGGAAAAAGACCCTTATTTTGAAAGGCATTACAGAGAAACATTTTTTATTTTTCTTTGAGAATGAATGTAAATAAACTCCTTAAAATTATTTTGAACACTGAACATTGTTCCAAACCTTCTGTGGGCTGGTCTCTGTGACAGTAAAAATGAACTTCTGAAGTCTTGTGAGAGGGAGGAGAAAGGATGACAATGCTGGTCAAAGAACTCAAAGGTGCTGGTCAAAGAAGTCAAAGGTGCTGGTCAGGAGTCTGCAGCCTCCCAAAGGGGGAGACACTGGCAGCCATCATTAAGGGGCAGAGGTAAATGCTGCTGTTGTAGAAAACAGCAGGATGGGAAAACCTCAATTTGAAACAAATCCTAAGCACTTCCATCTCGCATTGACTCATTCTGACATGACATCAAATAAAGATCACAAGCCAAAAGTCAATATGTTTGCTCAGACAGAATAATTCCAGTCAAACAATACTCACTGTCAGGAATGACAGTATCACTTACACCAAAATCAGGAAAACGAAGACAGACATGCTCGTGGAGTTAACAAGGAGCAACCAACTCTTTGTTCAACCCTCTTAGTATTGAACATTCTTGTAGGAGCAAGCCTTTTTCATAGAAGAAGTCATAATTTAGTATAAAATTTTGGTCACATGCTCTTGTGCCCATATCACTTGAGGGAAGTCCCCAGAAATCCCAAGACTCTCCTGCACCTCCGGTATTGAGCAAAATGAAGCACTGTGAACCTGACTCAGAGGCCATCAAAGTCAACAGGAGCCAAAGACAACAGTAGCATGACAAGATTTTTATTAATAGATTCTATGTCCTTCTATGTCCCTGTATTGCCAACTCTGAGCACTGAATTGTTAGTCCCTAAAAGATGTAGGAACAACTTAAAATTCTTAGCTACTAAAATTATGAAATAATGGTTTTATTTACCCTGGCACCTGCCATAACAACCACAGCTTTCAGGATTTATGTATAAACTTCTTCCTTTTCATCCATGAGGCTGATTTTTTTTCCCCTGACTTCAGTCAAAAGAATAATCTCAGATGCCAGTATGACTTCCGATGTCACCGTGACGGTGTTACAAGTTGGCATCACTTCGAATCAATTTACAGTAGCCTGTAGATGCGGATGAATGGCTTCCCCAAAAGAAAATTTTCTCTGAAAACTAAGTGAAGACCCGCTGTCAAAATCCCAGCGGGCGCCAATGCCACGGCAAAGCCGAAGCGGGCGAGGCCGGGGCAGGGACCCCCGCGCTGCCGGAGCGGCCGGGAGAGGGAAGCAGCCGGTTGAGCGTCACTCTCCGAGCAGCCGTGGCACATCTCAGGAATACAGATGGTGTTCCCCGGATCCGCGCTCAGGCTGAACTAACTCAAAACCAGTGTCAGTGGCGGGACCCGGGGCGCGTGTCGATGCGGGACCAGGGTCGGGTCCTGCTTCAGCGACGCTTCCCACCACCGGTGGTGGGTTCCCGACCACCGCGGGAGGGCGGTGGGATGCTCCAGGAAGCACGAGCACCGCCTCGCCCCGCCGGGAGGGTATTCCCCCTGCAGCGCCTCTGCCCCGGGGCCAGGGACTG
>VZRL01003661.1:2120682-2133159 GCA_013397895.1 Origma solitaria | reverse complement strand
TTTTTTTTTTTTTTTTGGTTGTCTTGTGATTGAATTCTTGCCGCCATTGATACGGTCTAAACATAAGAGCTTCTTCTTGCTCTGAGGAAGTATTGTGGATTCTGGGTGCTTGCTTTCATTTGTCTTTCAGGCACATTCTGTACATCTGCAGAATGGTCACTCTGTTCTCTGTGTGTAAGGCGAACAGCAGCGGAGTGTGGACCACACTGGTTTTGGTTACAATATTGCTTATGTATCTGTATTTCCTTGTTCTGCCCGGGATGTGTCTCTTTTACTGTTTTTTAAACCTGAATATTGCCTTTTACTTGAATAAGCAAAAACCTCTGCCTGCTTTTTTTCCCTCCACTTTCTCTGGATGGGAGTCTAAGGGCATACCCAACCAAAAATGTACCACTTAGGTGGTTTTCTTAAAATAATACAGTGCACAAATGTGGGTTTAATTATCTGATGTAAATTCCGCTGGTACATGGTTATACTGATAGGACCAGTTTGTATAGTGATAGTATCCCTTTTTTCTGAGCTTGTTTATGCACATTCTATCTCTGTCATGTAAACGTGGTCTCAGCAGAAAAGTTCTTTCTAAACATGACACTAAAACCATGAGTAAAGTAATAACGTAGTAGGCAATGAGTTTATGGCCACTTCATGCACACATGGGTTTGTTTTTTTGCACCTCAATTTGTGTTTTACAGAAAATTATTTCATTGTTTTCTTTCTGTCTATTAGTTGACTGTTCTGCCCCAATACACTTACAGAATGAAAAATGCAACTCATATGTAAGAAATTTGATCCTGCTCACACAAAAAAGAATTGTAAAGAATACATCTCTTCTTAAGCGTGTAAATTCACTTAATTGCAACTTAAGTAAGTTGTAATAAACTGCTGCAGCTCTGGCTAAAATCCTTGATTTACATAAGTTGCAAAAAGGGTGGGGGGGGAAGGATATACAGTATTTTTTGACAGGCATGGCTTAACTGCTGTTGTCATACAATAAATTCAAGGTTTGTTTGCTACAGAAAATTTTTTTTTCAGGTGGTAGTTTATTGGAAATTCCATACAAAGAGAAGCAGTTAAGTAATTTGCATGTATAGTTCAGGTTTATAGAAAAGTGAAAACTAGAGGAGCTAACAGGAAATGAAATTAGTGTCAGGTGACATTTTAAAAGTAATGCAATAGAGTTTGACCCTCTTCTTAAGAAAATACTCATGAAAAAAATGAAGCAGAAAAATCCCAAGTTGTTTTCTGTACTTTATGGGGAAGTTTAGACTTCTGTGGGTGCAGAGAATAGTATTGCTAAAGAAATGTACGAAGCTGAAAGAAAATTCTAACTGCACAGTGTAAGATATGATACAATACCAGTGAATTTTGTTGAAATAATATTATTTATTGAGCAGTTTTTCCATAGAGCAGTATCTGTGCATAGGCAGAAAGGATCTAATGGCACAGGATCAGGATTATCAAAATTAGTCTTATTAGACAGTGGGATTTTCTTGCGTATTGGTGTGTTTTTTGTCGTTTTTGTTTGTTTAAATAAGAAAAATGTCCCAATCTCTGTATTTATGTATTTTGTGTTTGTGGGTTGCATTAAAACAAAACATATGTATTGTGTCAAGAAAGAATAGTATGAAATAATAACCGAGGTTACCCTTCCTTGACAACAAGACGTGAAACTATTTAGTTAGAGCAAAAACTATTTAGTTTAGACCAAAATCAGTATTCAACAAAGACTAAGTTGCTGGCATCTATTTGCAGTCTTCATAGGTTAGTGAAGTTCATTTTGAGTGTAGTCTGCTTACAAAAGTTCTAGAAGTATGTGGAGTTTTACGTTCCTTGTCTTTCAAAGACAGCTAAAATAAATAATTCAGTTAGCTGAAAAATAGTATCTTTATTTGCTCTTGACTGTTGTCAATTTTTGTGAGGATTGAATGTGATTTTCTTTCTTTCTGCACAAGCATTAGCAATGAAAAAAAGATGCCCGAGAGAGTAGTGCAGGCCTGTGGTTTGCTGACATCTGTGCATGCTGACAGTGTTCAACTGAGTCCTCTGTGACACCTGTGAAGCACTGATTCATCTTGAGAGTTGAATTTCTAAAACTATTTTGCTAATGTTTTAGAAAAAAAAATCAAGTGCAATTCATGGTCTTCTGTAATAATAGAGATGGACCAATTTTGACTTTTTCCCATTTAAAACCAGTTATGTTTATGAATGCAATTTCTGAAGCTGCTTATGAAAAGCCTTTTAAGTGCATTTGTCTGAGGTAAAATAGTTCTTTTCTTCTAGTGAAAAAGGCATTTATCTTTAGCAGGACATTCATAAACTCCTACAGCCAAATTCCCTGTCCTGTGTAAGTCAATAAAAGTTTCTACAGTTTGATAAAAGTAGGATGTGACTATCAACTATGAGACTATAAAGCTGGACATCTTGATGCTGTGTGATATGATATTCTGTTTTGATCACCAGGTGAGGCTGTGATACTAGGCTCTTTAAGTAAAGAGATTTTGCTTTAAAATCTCTGCAAAGCTATGTGAATATAATTTCTTCCAACATGTGTCAAAACCTGCAGTGTGTTCCATTATTTTGTGCTTGGTCCTGCAATAGTAGCAAAATCCTTCTGAAAGTTAGTGGATATTTTCACAGTGCTGCTTGGCTAGAATATTTGATTTCTTAAGGCTTAAATAATGGATAAGCTACATGTATTTAATTCGTGAGGTACAGTTAAATTTTGATACAGGCTTAGCAAGATGTTATTGATACATCTGAAGAAATCTGTGATAAGTGGAAGGATAGGAGTTGTTTATACAATGTGCTTAGGAGGAAATGATGTTAGTGAAATACAAACTGACAGAAAGGTATTTGTTTTAGAGCTAGAGTGATACCAAATACAGTGTTGCTACTTCTGCCGTTGTTTGGTGTGGTGGAAAATGTTGGGATCAAGAGGACAGTGAAGTTGGTCCATTAAGCTATCTGTCATGTTTGATATGTCATATATTTTTAATCTCTGATTTACCTAATTACTAATTAAATACACAAATTGTGCTCATCTTTGACCTAATTCATGGTAGTGAGTAATGTTAATTATTGGTGAAAAACTTCAGAGTCAGCCACGCATTAGTAAAACTACTGCATGATTTGGAGTAATTAGTAGGGCAATTTTGAGTCAGCTATTTTTTTCTAAACAAGTAAGGTTGTAAATTGGAATTGATATGCAGTAGTGTGACAGCACCTTTCTTTGGTCTGACAGGACTTTGTTCTGTGAAATGTCAGGAGGCAGAAGGATGACATACAGTACATTCATTTTCTCTGCTTTGTTTTTAGCTCAGCTCATATAGTTGTTCAGTGATTCTATTAAATGAGTTAGTGATCTCTTCATGGAAAAAATTCAATCACTCTGTATCTTACTTATACGAACAGGCTTGAAGGAGAGGTGAGAAAGTAATAGAGAAGGGAATGGAAGCATATCAGGTCTTCCAAATTTTTCTTTTGGAGCAAGGACAATATGTGTTTACATGTCACCTTGGAAATGCTTGATTTGCTTCTGGGTTGTACGGATTTCCTCATCCAAGGTTGATAAACTGAGCCCTCCATGATGGGAGGTTGGGCTGGACACATTCACTTGTACAAGAAGAGCGTACAAGAAGAACCTTTGCTTTAGTTTTGGTCCATGTCCTCTGTGTGATGCTTTGTAGTGGTTTGTCTGGGGTCTTTGCTCATTCTTCTGTAGGAACAGTGAAGCAGCTTTTAGTAGGTGTACCCTGACTTTCCTTCCCTTGCTCCCCAGATCACCCTCTGCACGGCAGGAAAGAGAAAGACACATGGGACAATGGAGTTCCTTTATGCACACCTCTCCAAAACGTCAGTGCAGCATATTTTCCACAAATGGAGTGAATATGAGAGAAACCTTTTAGTTTTCATTTTCACTCACAGCCTTATTAATTAAAGAAAAAAACCAGGGATGTTAAATACACTGTTTTGGATGTATGTTGGTTGAGGATGAGGCTTAGAGGGGAAGATCAATAAGATGGGGAGGGGAGGTTTGAATGTGACTGACAGTGAATTATAATTGCCTACAGGAAGTTATTTTATTAGATTAAGTCTCCCTCTAATGTTATTTTCAACCTACAGAATTTTAGTAATACAGTCTTTAGAATCCCGGTCCAGTTGCAAGTTGTATGGGCATGTGTTGATGAGTAACTAAGATCCTACAGAAGGCACCATCAAGGATACAGGGGTAACATCCTCTAACTTCCAACTTCTGACTTTAACATCTCCACAGATAGCTTGCACATGGATTATGATGCTTCTTATCTTGCTCGGTGCTTGAAGCTATTTATTTTTGCTTATGCATTTGCTTATGCATGGTTTTGATTTAATTTATTTGCAGTATCATTTGATCCCAGTCAATAGTTCGACCCACTTAACTAGCAAGCAGGGGAATAAATGAAACTAATTTTGACTATCTCTTTCTCAGTCAAGTGGGTTGTCTGGTGAGCCACAAGTGTAATAAATATATTTGATGGCTATTTACAGATTCACACACTAGAAAACAGAGCTGTGTTTCAGTTTCATGGCCTAATTCAGACAGTGTTTGCATACAGGTGATGGGATTATACCTGTCTTTTTATCTCAGCCAAAAATGCATTTTTTTGGCTCCTGCGTTGATGTTTTCCCGTAAAAATGAACATATTACAGCAGAAAATGGAGGGAGTTTGCCCCATTGTGTGAAGAAATATTTAAGAATGCATGTCTAAGTATATACATGTAGACTTATGTACGTATATGTGTTCGTAGCTTTTACCTCTGGTCATGTTCTGTCTCCTTTATAGTACAATATACCCAGAATAATTTCATGAGAGCTCATGGTTGGAGGTCTGGCTTGTTTGTCACTGGGAGGAAGATTTGTCCTAGATTCCATCTAGGCTCAACTTCTGCTGTTGTTTAACTATCAAAGAAAATATTTAAAATAAATAAATTTATTTGCATTATTTATGTGTGACTATTAGCATTTATTTCACAAGTCTTTATAGATGCATATCCACAACCACATTTTGTTGAAAAGGTAAAAAGTCTTATTAGTTCTCAGTGATGAGCTGCTGTGGTCTCACTTTGGCGAGTGTGTATCAGAATCTGCCCAGGTGATCTTGCTAAAATGTTACCCACTGTTCCTGGTGCTCTGCTGGTAGGAGGATGCGGCAGGATCAGTGAGTGAGCATGGCCCTAAATTTAGCTGCCCGTGACTGACTCAGCCAAGGTCATGTCTCGTTGGACCATAAAGATGTTTGCCTTTAAGTTGAAGCACTTCAAATTCCTTTTGCATCCTCGTGTTTCTGAAGGACACAGTCATATTACTCTGAGTCTGCTCAGAAGGTGAAGAGGTCATTCCCGAGGCCCTGTTCTTGCTGGTGCCTGACACTGACCTTGTGCCCGGTGCTCACGGAGCCTTGCTCCTCCTGCCCAGCTCCACACCACAGCTGAGCCAGTGCTGCCAGCTCTCATGGCTGTGGGGAAGTGACCAGAAAGTCAATCCTTGAGCAGACTACCTGTGCGAATGGATGATGGAAATGAAAGCTATCCTAAAAAGCACTTGCATGATGCCAACACGGATCTTGTTGCTGGACCTTCACTTTCTCTGGAGCCGGCGCAAAAGCATCTTGCCCTCATCTCACAGCTTTCTAATCAGTGCCCCACGTCTGAGAAGATGACACCAAACTGTGCCCAGCACAGCTTGTGACACCATGTGAATTGCCTCGTCTCTTGTGAATGTAATGAATATTCTGTCATTTTGGATCGTATCCTGACCAATAAAAGTGCAGAATGGGAAGTTGTTATTGATTTTTATTTTTTTTTCATGAGACCAGGATTTTGCCATCGGCTGTAGATAGGACTTGCACTGCTCAAACAGTGCTCCTCATGACTGTCTCAGCCTATAAATGGAAACCTTCAGCATGCAAGGTTTGCTTTTCATTGAATATAGTAACACTAGGTGAGAATGTTGGAAAAACTGTCTTCATGGAAACTGCCTCTGGATACTTCAGGCAAAGAAGACCTACAACAAAAGGCACTCTCAACAGAAATAATTTTTGCATTGCCAGATGGTATAAGATAATTTAGAAAAAGAAAATACATTATGTACCCCAAGGTGCTTTCATTGTGATTTGAATATAAGATGCGTGAAGTCTTGGGTGTAAGTGTTGCAACTGACAGTGGCTTAGAGCTGTAGTTTTAGGTTTTTTTTGGTTATTATTTGTAGTTATAACCCAGCTGAAAAAGGAACTTGCTTGGAGCCAGGGCTGTATCTTATTTGTCCTGTATGCGTGTCTGCCCAGTAAAATCCCATTATCTGGTTTTGGAATTATTAAGATGTGAGAAATTTGCATTTAATTTCAGTTTGTGTATGATGTCCTTTTGGGTTTTTTTGTTGGTTTTTTTTAATGAGGTCTGGTGCCTGCTTATTTCAAGTGGCATAATTTCAAAGGCTTTTGGGTTTGTCTGTGTCTGGTATGGTTCAGCATAAAAAGAAAGGTAAAACTATATATACAAAAGGTTTTCATGGTTCTAATGTGATATTTCATTCTGGTGTCATCTACCTCTCCTATGTATCTACTTCTCCATCTGTAGCCCTGTAGTGCCAAACTGAATTAGTTTATCCTTGATAATGAAGTTTTTCTTTGCACTTCCCCATTTTTGGATGTAATTTAAAAAAAAAATCTTGCACCTCATCTGGTGGGTGGATTAGAGGGGAGATGACTTTTTTTTTTAAACAGTATGAACAAAATAAAAAAGGAAGAGGAAAAAGCCTAGTTCAACAAAAGCTTATTACTTGATTCTAGAATGCATAACCCTGGGCAAAAAAAGGCCCAGTTATTGGAGTAGTTCTTGGGTAACCTAATTGTTTGATAAGGATCCTTGCCTGTTTAAGTTGTTGTTGGTTGTCAGAAATATTCCATTTCTAAATTCGTGCCTTATTGCATACCCTAAGGTATCTGTACAACCCACTGTAATTGCACAGTTTTTTATTTTATTAATGAGAGCTGTGATAATGTGTTGGCTCATGAATTCCCTCCAGTCGAGGTACGGTCTTCGAATTGCCCAGGGTTCTGTGATTCTGTTGTTTCTTCTGGGGATGGTGGCAGAGAACACAAGCAAATACTTTACAAGCATGGTTTACAAAACTCAGACCTTGCCCTAAAGCCTGTGTTTGGTGTGATAGTGCATCCGAAGGCTGGAAAGGCCGGATACCTTTTTAAACACACACGTAATGAATAACAATAGAAGCAGCAGAAGGAAATTCTTACTACATAATCCTGAGTACCTGAGGCTTTGCCAGCTGGAAGGAGAGGGCTGCACACCTTACTTGGCCTTCTTAACCATAACAGAGCACCCCTTAGTACTGCTTTGATCTGGGTCTCTCCTGCCTACCTCCTTGCCCAAGTGGCTGGAAGACGCTCTCTTCATTTGCTGTAAGGCACACAACAGTGAGCAAGCATCTGGCATGCAACAGCAGCTCCGAGTTTCCATGTGCCTCAGGGGCAGCAGGCGCACCGGGGTGCCTATTCCCATGTTCTGGAAGCTATTTCTGTATGCCGATACTAGAGCCACAGTACACGAGAAGGGAGCAGCAGCAGTGGAGGTGTGGTCTGTGGAGTAGTCGGGGAAATCCAGTTTACTGTGTCTGTAACTCTGGAGACAAAACTTTCCCGTAAAAAGCCATGGCAAAACACCGCATCCTCAAACAACTAGCACTTGCTCCGCAGCACGGCCCAGCTTTCCTGGTACGCTGTGAACCTCTGACCCTGGCCTTGCGAGATTTGGGGAGCTCTCTGAGGACGTTGTGGCAGCTTGGGTAACCCCAGCCCACAGGATGGGGAGACGGTGATTCCCACTGAGCGTATCACAGGCTGCCTCCTTACTGTGGTGGCTGGTACCGTTCTCCACAGCTTCTGAAACTGCTCATTACAGAACTTGGCTCTTCTACAAGGGCTTTTCATAGCTGTAGCCCCTGTGGCTTGATGCAGCATGCTTTTCTGGAGGAACAGATGGTATATTGCGTAGAAAGTTACTGTATTTTTGTATCACTGGTTTGTATTTATTTATGTCGCTCTTCATCTTCCTTTTTTTTTTAAGGTGTGCATGTAGGGCAAGTGAAGAACTTGGAATCAGTATTGGATTTGCCTTGGATATATTCAACTTTACATTTGTGTATGAGTGC
Source organism: Origma solitaria (assembly GCA_013397895.1). Lineage (NCBI taxonomy): Eukaryota > Metazoa > Chordata > Aves > Passeriformes > Acanthizidae > Origma > Origma solitaria. The sequence goes on along the minus strand of VZRL01003661.1, from coordinate 2,124,953 downwards.
ACTATTTTACACTGAGTAGGGTGCACTCTCTGAAGTTTTAGTGAACAGATTTTCATCATTTGGATTGAAATTAGTTCAAAATACTGCAAGGGAAAAAAAAAGCATTTTTGCCCTAAAAGTAAGAAGATCTTTGAAAGAAAAAGAAAATATCTTATTAAACTAGTTTTGTTCTCATTGTAGTACAGTTTAGTTTTTAGGTCAGTAGGTGTGTTTTCTGTATCTAATCTTTGTTTTTTTAATTGATATCATCTGGTCAGTTTGAGTGAAAATGCTATTCCCATAAGAAAAATATTTATTCTAAATATTTTTGTTGCCTAGGATCTTGTTGAATTCATGAGATACAGAAGCAGTCAAGTTGGTTTAATATTTTTAACATTTTTAAAGCGTTTTCTCTTTGTTTCCATGAAAGCAGTTTAAGTAAGTACTTTAGCAATTGCTTTTGGTTTCTGGAAATTAGGTTATCTATTGTTGAAAATGTCAGGTTCTTAAACATGGGTTTCAGATCTGCTTTGTCTTGATTAGACATTTGAAATAAAATATAAATACTTGAGGAAGCCCCAAAATAAGGGCTTGCCTTTCCTCCCCCACCCCTCCCTTTAGCTTCCTGGACTTCATGTGTTTTGCTCAAAGAATCTCCATAAGCCATTGCTTATAAAAGATAGCTACAATCATGAAGTTTTGGTACCACTTAGCCAAATCACTTTTATGTATTAACGTAATGTGAATTATCATTAATGTGAATATATATATTATTATATATGCAGCCGTGTATATATTGTTTTACACCTGTACACTCACACACAAGTGTCTGTATGTAAATATGTGTGGGCACACCACAGGCACATATACACTCTCACACTTTGTCTCTACAGACACTCACACACATCTGCACTACATGGGATCATCCCATTTCAAGTTAAGGTTTTCATCCTAAACCCAATCCTTATTGTATAATCGGAACAGTGCTCTTGGCAATGTAGCCTTTTCCCAGTAGCTTCTGAATGGGAGGCTGCTCATCCCTGGGCCTGAAGACCCTCTCAGGTCCATGGCACGAGAGACCAGTGCTGGTGGCAGTGTCCTCCTGGGCAGGAGAGCATGGCATGGGGCACCTGAGTGCAGTAAATGAGAAGACAAAATGATGGGGCATACTTCAGGAATTTCTGGATTGTGCCCCTCAGCAGTGGGCAGACTCTTCTGTGTACTGGTGTATTTGGACTGCACACCAGGTTCATGGTGAAAAACCAGCCCCACCCCACCCTTTCTGGTTTTTTGCCACATATATTTTGAAGATAAATAAATGACCTGCTATCAGGTGTTTTGCCAGCTTGGACTTTGTCATCTTTCTTTGCCTTGTTTTCCTTGTAAAATTGGCACAGGGTATTTTAATTATCTGCTTGTAGGATAATTTGAGAGAATTCTTTTGGTGATGTAACAATTCAACAACAAAAATTTTCAAGACAATGGCTTTTCCACTTGCACTTATCTTCAAATGGAAGTGAAAGAATTATAAAAACCGTGTACATAGTTTGAATTCCTAAGTGATACAATGTAGTGGCTCTATTCTAAGTGTTGCATGGTTGGGTTGTAAAGGGTAGAAGTGTAACTGAGCTTGTGGGAATCAGTAAAGTTGTTAGATATTTTGTAGACTGCCAACTTTAAGAGTTACATTCTGTATGTATTCATACCTACCGCAACCAGTTTCTGTTTCGGAGTGGAAAGGCATGTTTTCATCAGCATAGCAAGGGCACTGTCAGTGAGTGAGGTCCCAGTTTGCATCTGTCTCTTTGCTTCGAGTTTCCAATGTTTAATGAATAAAACCCAACACAACAGATACAGCTCTTTTAAAAATATTAGGGTTGTATTTATGTACTGCAGAGAGCATATTGCACTTTCTCACCTCAAACAATGGCAGAGAGATGGCTTAACAGTATTTGTCCACTAATGGAAGAGTAAGATGAAATTACATGAAAATTGGCTCTCAGGACATGGATGGGTGTGTGAATCCATTATGTTCCTTGTTACATTCTCTGTTCTTTAGCAGACACTGTATTGCAACAGGCAGCTGTAGATTGTGTGGAAAATCCCTATTGTGATAGGGCATAGCGGTGCCTGGTGGTTACACAGCCTGGCCCTGTGCTGCTGCTGTGCCATGTGCCAATTGTCTCAGTATGGTCAGAAGTACAGATTGTTGGTGCATTTCCTTCGTTCTTGGATATGGGTCTAAAAATAGTTGGCCAAGTTTATTCTGAGTGAGTGCAGTACCAAGTGGTCAGATTTCAGAAAGTCAAATGGCTCTCTCGTGTTGTTTAGGATGCTGTGCACAGTAAAAGCTTTCTTACAGTACTTTTGAAGGTTTCACCCCTTTTTTTCTTCTCTCAGGAGAGTGTCATTACTTACACCCATTGCTTTGTATAATACGGGCTGGATTCTGTTCCAGCAACCACAGTTTTAAGAGCTAGATTCTGCTCATTTTACTCTGATTGAGCTAATACAAACTGTCTTTGCTGCAGTTAATGCCTGTGTACTGCAAATCATTGTCAACACCAAAGACTAATTTTTCTGCTTATTTTTAATATTGAAAGATTCCTGATTGTTAGTGTCAGGTTGACAACCTTCAGGATTAAGTCTTCAAGCTAATAGCACGAAACAATAGATGTTTTTTCATGCTACCTGGACAGTCAATCCTAGAGATAAGCTATCTTTGAAAAATTTACCTCTAAAGGAAGGGGTAGAAAACAACCAAACCAGCTCATATCCTTGTCGAATAATGTTCTTGAAAGTATATCCAAAATGTTTAGTTTATAAATAGTTAATATACCATATTTGACCTTTGAGTCAAGTGAGCAGTTTTGGTTAGCCAGTGATACTGCTTATGTCCCATAAAAGATACAATATATTATGACTCCGTGATACAGGATGGTGATTCCCTAGTTTCAGCTTTGTTACATTGAATTACTAGGGCTGAAAGACCGGCTTCAGTTCCTGGTGTGACCACAGGGTGGTTATTACAGAAATAAGGCAGAAATAGTCTCTTCAGCTGGTGATGGTAGTATGAGAATTCAGTAGAGCATTTTCCAAACTCCTTGTAACCTTTATCACTGAGGTTTGTTAAGTACCTCTCTTTGAAAAACAGCTTCTATCAAGTGGGAGCACTGCTACCCAATGTGTCGCATTCAGTGTGTGCTGGGACATGCTTACTGTGGAATGACTGTATTTATCACTGTGTTTTAACATGTTGCTCAGAGACTATCAAAAATGGGTCCAGAATGTGTCTCATGAGTGAGGGTATACTGTAAGCCTGTGCATCCCTCTATCCCAGGCGAGGATCAGCTATAACCAAGCATTTCTCACAGGTGATTGTTCAGATTGCACTTTAAAGCTTCCCGTGGTGGGTGGAGACTCTGAAACCTCCCCAGTGGTCTCATTTGGATTCTTGACAATGCTTTCAGTTTAAAAAGTCATTCTCATGTTTTACATAAGAAGGTAGTTAAGGTGGGTAGGACTGCAGTCCAGATTCCCCCTGTGCTTGCCAGTTATACCGATTTACTTATGTTTAGATGGACAGCCTGGGTGACAATCAGTTACCAAATGTTGGACATCCACTTGCCACTACCCAGCTCTTGCATCCTCACCCTTTTCCTTAAGCTGGGACCTTACCTGCTTCAGAAAAACAGAGGCAAATTTGAAAAGCAGCATCTATTCGCTCTGCCAGTTTGTCAGCCATATCTGACAAGGGAATCCTGGAGTAGTACACACTAGTTGTGCCCCTGATGCACTTACAAAATGTGTTTTACTTCCTGGGATCCAAAGCAATGTCAGGCTTGATTTCCAGACACTTGCAAGAGTATGGGCCACAGAAAAAGCTTAGTGCATTTTGATATTACAGTAATATTTTATTCTACTTCTATATTGCAGTAATATTCTTACACGAGCCGTACAAGAAAAACAAGAGCAGCACGGCTCCTGAGCAAATATTGTTTCTAGTCACATACGATACTTTGCAGCTGAGCCTGGTAACATGCTGCTTAGCTGTTTTGCTATGCAAGTGCAGAGAACGCTGTTAGCAATAAAGCCACTGCTGGTTTCTCCTCCAAAACCTCCCTCCTTGCGGTGCATTGGAAATGACTGAACTTTGGCCCTCAATCTGCTGACACCCTGAGGGAGCGTAAGTGTAATGACGTCTTTGCTTGTTTCAGCTGCACAACAGGAAACGCTCGTGGCCTCCCCTTCTTCCTGCTCTGAGAAAGTGCTGCTGCTTTTTTTTTTTTTTT
>VZRL01003661.1:2025956-2120645 GCA_013397895.1 Origma solitaria | reverse complement strand
TTTTTTCCCTCCCTTCCCCTGCAGTCGAGTGGGCTGAGACCTAGTTTCAGGTCTGGGCTCGGCAGCCAGCTGGTGCTTGCACCGGCCCCCACTGCTGCTGCCTCCTCCCCAGGGCAGCCAGTCGCCTCCCTATTGCTCTGCTGTGGTGGTGATGCCAGAAATACGAGCTTTGTAATGATTTTTTTTTTTTTCCTTTTTTTCTTTTCCTCCTGGAGAAGTGACTGAGAAGAGAATACAGCTATGTGGCAATGGCTTGCTCCACGGAGCATGTCACTGGACACAGCTGAGCTGCAAAGACCAGGATGGTCAGGTGATGATTTGCCTTGGGGAGACCACATCACTACCTCAATATAGAGGACACACTGTCAGGTGGGCATTGAGGGATCCTGGAATATGGTCCCCATAGTGCTGAATAATGCTGAGTATACAGGGCCTGAACAGATTTCTTTGCCTTGCTGCAATACAGAGGCTGCCTTCTTGCAGAGCATTGACAGGAAGCCTGTTTAACTCTCTCTAGCTGCTGCTTTTACACTTCATAACCAAAACAGGGATATGAGTAAAAATGGTTATTTGCAAAACACAAGCATTTTGCGGCCAACTCAGGGAGGAGGGTTTTATCTCAGCATAGTCATCCGGAACATTAAAGCAACACAGCATTTTTGTGACTGAAAGTGACTGATTCAGTATTCAACTGTTATTCTCTAATGATTGGGGGGGAGTGGGTCACTTTTAAAAAATAAAACACATATGCGCTAGGGAGTTTGCATATTGTGGCGTGAGAAGAGACACTGAGTAGTCTAGAGTACGATATCCTGAATTTGAAAGATTTAATTAACTTTGAATGTAAACAGTGCAGTGGCTTATTCTTTTGTTTAATGTTGCATAGGCATATTATTTAAGGAGCAGCTTTTGTCTGGTTTCTGTAATAGGCAACTTCTGGATTTACCTCATTAATCTTTCGTACTACCTAGCTACATAACTGTTGTTTTTAACAAGCTGGAGTTATGTAACATGAATCATGCCTGGCGAGACGCTCGCAAGCAGGAAAAAGCAAGATAGGCAAAGAAATAACGGCACTCAACCTTTTGCGGAATAGGATATGACCGGGTTTCGAAATGAAATGCTGTGTGTTGGTACTCCCAGCTGTATGGACAAGGTCCAGCTATTCATTAGGAGGATGTGTCTTGAAACAAAGTCTTGGGATGGGAATGTTTAGCAGACAGAAGAGTGAATTTGCTCAGGCATGAGCATTTCTTGAAGGGTTTTGTATATCTGTACACCAAATTCTCCCCACCCCAACCCCCTGCCTTTTTCTTCTTCTGGGATAATGGGAAAATTCCCTTAAATGGGCCTGATTTCACATGTAAAAGAAAATAACTTGATGAGCTGTGATTGCCCCTGTAAAGTGTTATGTAAATCTTTTTCCTTCCTTTTTTAAATATGCCCTTATCGTATCATTAGGCATGTGTGCAACACAACAGTTCTCTGTCTCAAGAGATTTTACAACCAGTTTATGGAAAGGGGAGGCAAGTGATTATATGAATGCATTAGAATAAAAGCAATTGATTTAAAGTTAATTTTTCCTTTAAGAATATTTTCTTGACAATTTTCTCTGCTGTTACTTAGGCTTGAGCTTCAAAGTCATGCTGAGTTGTTAAGCCTGGGATGACTTTTTGCTTTAGTGGCATGGATACAAATATTAATAAAGTCAGGAAATAAAGGTGCAAGAATAACAGATCTCCAGGTAAGGAGTAGTAATAATGACTATTTCAGAAAGGAAAGGTTTAGTGCTCCTAAATTCCCCTTCAAAGTGTCCTGCTCCCTCTCATTTTGACCAAATAATTCTGTATTTTTCCTTTGTCTTATCTATAAATAAAACAGCTGTAAACTGTGGCATAGGGTTATAAACTCCTGTGTTTTTAAACTTCATTGTTATTAACAACAGATGGTCAAAAATGAGTGCTGGTATTAGTGGTGTATATGAACACAGTGGCTGACGGCGCCTTGGTACAGGCGACAGCTGAGATGTTACAATGACAAGCAGTTGCCTCTGTAAGCCGCTGCTGTAGCCAGCACCAGAGCTGATAACCTCAGCATGGGGACGAGGAGATGAACAAGCACAGACGGAAACAAGTATTTTCTCACACAGGAAGCCATCCAGGTCACGGCCAAGGGATGTCAAAAAGGTGCTGTAAGGAAGTGGACCGTGTTGCTTGTGATGTGTCCTTGTTTTCCAAACAAATGCGGGATTTCTCTTGGACTGTCCGTGCAACATCCTTCAGAAAAAAAAGCTTGCTTTTTAAATGGAAACTTACAATAAATTTCAGTCTTCTGGAGAATTTTCTTTTATTGTACTGAATTGACTTATTTTTGTGTAGTCACGTTACTGTTACAGCAGCAGAAGCTTAGAGCTGGGAATCTAAATAGTGGCACATGAGGACAGCAGGACCTTGTAGGTGGAGAAAGACGTTTTCCTGAATCTGCATAATGAAAACCAAAATTAGAGTTCATCAAGTGCTTTCTGTTTCTATCAACTCCAGTAGTTTTTACTTTTGACTCTAGTGGGTATTTTCTGGCTAAATTGTTATGTCTTTTCTGCAATTCCATGATTTACTTGGTACAGATGAACATTAGGTAGGGACATTGTAAAAAATCATTGAAATTTTTGTTGGTGTGCTTTTCTGTTGTGGTTGCGTAGGAGAGTTCAAGTGTCCTTTACTTGAGTGTACTTTACTTGAGTTTCCCTTACTGTTTTGGACGAGAGGTCCTTGTGGCTTTATTAGGAACCAAGACTTGTAAAGCCAGGAGGGTCAGAGGGAGCATCGTGGGACCCATGAGTTTTCACCTCGTGTTTCGGTAGAGTTGATGAGATGAGCGTGGCTGCAGAGGAGGTTGTTGTGGCTCCCTGCTGCTTTTTCTTGTCAGGTGAGAGCCTGTGCCTCCTGGCTTTTGCTGGGAGGCAACCAGGGGTGGGCTGAGGCTACCGGGGGTGAGCTGGGGGATGAGCCGGCAGGTGAGCTGGGCTACGCAGGCACAGGATGGTGCCATGGCCGAGGAGCATAGCTGGGATCAGTGCCCATGAGGAGCGAGGGTTGCTCACCATGTGCTGTGGGAGTTGTGGGCTGGCTTTGACTCTGGTGCAGTTTCTCTTGAAATGTGTGACTGAGCAGAGTAGGGTGAGCATGTGGCTGCTGGATGGGAGAAGGTTAATTGCTGCGAGTGGTGCTGATGCACAGACAAGGAGGGGGTGTATCTCTGTGCATGAGCAGACAGCGGCTTGCTCTGGAGTAAACTCTCACATCCTGAGGTCTTTGAATAGTTCTTCAGAGGTTGCTACTCCAGGTCATAAGGCTCTGCACAGAGGGATTTCTTGCCATGCAAGTTGCTGTACACAGTTTCATTTTCCTTGCTTTTGTGTATCTTGTTCACTCAAACCCTTAAGTGTTGTCTGGTTATCAAGTTGTTCCCATATTTTGGCAAAACTTGAAACAATTATCAACTCCGTTTCACCATTTTTGCCTGTTAAAAAAAGGTGAAATTTAATTTACACTAGTTATTTAACCAAATGAAATGCTAGGCATGAAAATGAATAGGTGCAAATTAAGATGAAATAAGTAAAGGAAAAAATATGCTGTGCATTACATTTTTCGTATTAAGCATTCTATTTGTATTTCATTACCAGTCCATCTGCAAGAAGACTTTCCTTAGCAGATTGAAGAATTAAAAAAAAAAAACCCAAACAGATTTACAGTAAGGCTGATACAAATAAAGAATAGATTAAGATGGGAGAGTTTTAAACAAATGTTGTCATTATTGCAGGCTTATTTTCTCTTAACTCTGGTTGTACTGTGTGCTTTGGTAGGGTATCTGGAGCTATGCAAAGGACACCCTTTTTCCAGGTTGTATTGCTGCAACACAACCTCCCCAGAGCTGCTGTGTGTGTAAAACATGCCCCTAGGTAATACTGAAATTTGTATAATGCATAACCTGAGTGGGTGTGTGCTCCTTGTCACAGGAACAGATGTGCGAGTGTTTGCCTGGTTCCTGTGATTGTGCTTGTTGCAGTCCTGCTGCCCCTCAGCCAGTCCCGTGTGAACCTGCCGCCGCTTTGTGAGCAGCAGGTCACGAGTTGTGATGGTTCCACTGCTTGTGGGGGTGAGAAGCTAAAGCTTTTGTTTGGTTGTAGCCAAGGATGGCCATGGGATTGTGTTGATTGCACCATCAGTCTCACCAAGGCGAGTTCAACACCCTGGTGATGTTGCCATGGAGCACGTTTCTTTGGAAGCACCAATACAACACCCTTCTCTATTGTAGAGAACTGGATTCACCCTGCAAAAATATGTCTGCTGTCTTTCTTTACCTTGGCAGGCCCTGGTTTTGAACCTTCCCAAACTTTGGAGATGTTTGTAGCAAGGATTACTTTGTGAATGGAGTTGGTTTTTTTAAGTGCATCGTGAAAGATTTGGTTTATCTGCATGGAGCATGCCTCCTTGGGCAGTTGCTTTCCACAGTGCAGTGCTTGTAGACTAAAATCCTTTCTGTTGTGCTTGTGCCAGTTCAATTCCTCCTACAGCAAGTCCATTTTCCTGGCATACTGCATGCAGTAAGGTGCCTGGCTGCATTAGTGAGAAAGAAAATTTTTGGTTTCCGTTGATGTGTCATTCTTGTAGATTCAAAATAGTAATGACAATGTTTTTATAAGTATTTTGCAAGGATACCCTGAAAACTAGAATAACACTCACTGCTTCAATGTATATTGTATTGCATCTGAAAAACTGCTTTAAATTCATGTGTTTGCACTTGGAATTTGAATGCTTTGAATCAAAACTAGAAATGACGTCATATGCATGGAGCAGACCTTTGAGTTCATGGTGGCATATTTTACTGTCTGTGACGTGTGATCACACAAGCTCAGCAGTACACAGCTGACTTGATATATTTACTGTAATTCTGTACCTAAGGAAGTATGGTTTAGTGACCCATCAGGCTAGGCAGGAACTCAGTACCCATAGCTTCAATTCCTGGTTTTGCTACAAAGATCATGAGTTTGGGGCAAGATTCACAACGCCTTACACTGATTTTCATGTGAGTTATATTTATAAACATGAGTGAGGCACAGCAATATCACTGTTGTGCAGTATTCTCTTTTATGTCAATTCCACTTCCTTATCTTACAGAGGTGTCCTGTAGACAGATGCTGTATTCTGCCATTGATCCATAGGGAGTCAGTAGGGGTTTTGTGCTAAAACTGACTACAGGGATTGAACCTTAATTTTTTTTTTTTTTTNNNTTTTTTTTTTTTTGGTGGTTAAGTGACCATTCTCAGAGTCACTGATAGTTGTGCCATAGTTGTGTGTGTTTACTGTGAGCACCTCTGCTCATTGTATTTATGCTATTAAACACAGAAGTAATTGCAAAAGTCAGGCTACATGTAGCTTTGTAATCCAGCTTTGTCTCCTTTACTTAAGAGGGAAAATAGCCTGACTAAGGTGCAGTCAGCAACCAAGGCATGAGAGAAATGCATCATCAATATCTGCCAGATGAATCTGATGCTTGATTAGCAAAACCCCTAGGAGAAACTTTAATTTCAGGGAGATTCCTAGGTCGTAGTGGAATCACTGGGTCCTACACGTGCTCCTGAAGTTAAGTATATGCTTATATACTTTGTGAATAGAAATGGCTTACTGAGCTGAAGCCAGCATGGAGAATTTTGGGACTCCTGCTGTTCTGCTTACAGTATTTTGCAGGAGAATTTAAGGGTGTAGAATGACACCAACTGGATTCACAGAACAATCTGCTCCTGTTCCCGTGAACTCCAAACTATTTTCCTTCTCACATGCAAAGTTGTATTGAGAGCTGCATTTAAAAACCCATCTGTTGTCCATATTATATCAATAGGAAGAAAAATTTTAGACTTCTAAAATATTCTGGTTATGTGTTCCATCCTGCTGTCATCTGTCTTTCAACTACAAGCCATTTCATATAGTTGCACTTACTTGTAGCTACTCAAATCTTTTCCCTCACACCAACAGACGAAACTCTGAGTTATCTTAACTGCAGAGATGGAAGCAGGATGCTACAAACTGGTAGTGGAAAGAAATGACCTCCTTCAAAATATGATGCTTTTGATAGCATAAAATAAATCCATATATTTGTTTTTTTACCAAGTATGGGAATGAGTAATAAATTACTTCAAATGTTGTTTCATCATATTTTTCATTATACAGTATATTTGAAGTGTCATCAACATCTAAGTGTGTTTTGATATAATTCATGACACAAATATGTATAACAAAATATAACCTTTAAATTTTTTTTTCAGTTTTTACAGCAAAATAAGATTATAATTCCAGTGCTGCTGGTTATAATTTTATAATTCACCTGCTGCTGCTCTGACTTTCCTGTGTTGCAGTGGCAGTAGCATGAATGCAATTATTGGCAAACACTGCCTTTCAGGAGGACAGCACTGAAGTTCATCAGTGGTGTTTATTTTAGTTTCGTTGTTACATTTTACTGAAACAGCCAATTGTGACAGAACAAGAGAGACAATATTGTATTATTTTGAGTTTGGAAGTTTGTCTTTGCAACTGTGATGAGTACTCAGGGGTGTGTGTATGTGTATTTTCTTCCGCTACAGCTCCCAGGCTTTTCTTTCACCATTTTAAAAGCAGTGTCTTCTCACTGAGGGCTTCAGGGTTTTTCAAGTGCTGCACTGTGACCTCCTTGGAAAACTCCATGGGTGACACTCAGGCGATGGGAGCTTTGCAGGCTTTTCCCAGTGAGATACAGAGCACAGATACTATTGTCCATCTCACCACGGTTGGGGAGCTGGGCCACAGGCTCTGTGGCAGGACACAAGGTGGCCGAGGCATCGCTGTGAGGCAGTGCTCTCTGTGTGTGTTAGAGAGCCTTCCCACACCTCTGGTTTCTGCTCCATCAGTACTGCACCCACCAGATGCACTAAGAAAATGCCTCCGTTTTTCAGTATGCAGCAGAAATCATGAACCTCAGCTTCCTGTTAGTGCCTGTGTTTTGAAGGCAGGCCCTGACTGTGTTTGAGCTGCTGTGTAGAACGAGGCAAAGGTCTGGCATTTGAGCTGCCAGCCTGGGTCACATCCTCGCTGCCCAGGCAGCCCTCCTGGCAGCAGGCTTGTCTTGTGAGGAGGCAGCTGGGGTTATGGAGCAGTGTGCTCCAGTGCTCGAACTTGCTTCCTTTCCCACTTACATTTAGCTGTATGGGTGCACCTGGGCACAGGTCTACACCTGTAGTTGTGAGCTTCAGCTTTTGACACCATTTTGCATCTCGGTAGATCTGTTTCATCTGAGAATTCTGTGTTTTGACTCAACATGGAAGATTTTTCCCCTAACATGAACGCTGACCATCTCTCTCTTGTCTAATCATGAGCTGGAATCGGAAGGAACTTTTGGCAACTGGGTAGTTTTGAGACTGCTACCTCTTGGTTGAATGTCTTTAGAGAAATTATTAGGAGAAGACAGGACGGGTGCAGGTGTGACATTACACACAGTTTGTGATCACAGGGGTCTTTTTGCATAGGAAACAAGGTTATAAAAGAGATCTTGGGAGGAAGGCTGAATTAATTCCTTTGAGAATACTTTCTGGATAGGAAGCTATGTGAAAATCGTAAAATGTTAGAATTGTGTAAGTGAGTTTTTTACTACTGTGACTGTTATTTTCCATGCAGCAATACCAAAAGGCTTCCATGAAGATGTAGGCTTCCTTGTCTTTACATCTTCAAACTCACTGAATTTACAATGTAAGTATCTGACAGATGAGGAGAGAAAAGAAATGTTATCACAGGGATCAAAGACGGAGACAGATTGTGAGATGCTCTCCATGGTCAGATAAGAAATCTGTGGCAGCTAAGAGCTCAGTCTGTTTCTCAAGCCCTGTGATTTGGTAGCACTCCCAGCACCATACATCACTTAGCATCACAGAGGTCAGTCTGTGTGCCTTTAGCTCTGTGTTAAACCTTCAGCAACCCTTTTTTCACTGAAGCTTTTGACATGTTTAGTTTATTACATGTATCTTTGTGTTGCGATTCAGACCTAAACTTGTTTTATTCTGAAGTTTAAAGGTCCATCTGACATAAAGCGCATTGATTTTGGGGATGATTTATGGAATGATGTCAGATGCATTATTTTAAAAAATGTTATTGCCTTGCAAAAGTGAATGTCTTGTTTCTTTGTTTAGTAACGTATTCAAAACACTTGAAAGGAAGTTTTGGAATAAGGAGATTTCTACCCTTGGGGAGTAGTATCCTGTGCTTTCGTTAGGTCATGTCAGGCCATTGTTTTGCTTTCCTTATCATAAGAATCTCGTGTCTTTATTTGTGCTCAGCTGTGGACTTGAGTTTCCTGGAAGAGAGTGAAATAATTAAGGAATAATACTACAAAATCATATGTGCTCTGTAGCTATGTTTGTTTAGTTGAAGGTAGTTCTGATCTGTAGTTATGTCGAGTAATAGGTGGTGTAGGTACATCCCAGTAATAAGTGGCATCTTGTATCTGTGGTTCTCATTACAGCTGAAAAGAAATAGGATTCTTCTGCATGGAAAAAAAAAAAAGTAGAGAAATTCAGGGTCACCTGTCAAATGGCTAGTAAAACTGGGGTCTCTTGACTAATAAATCTGGGGCTATCACCCCTGACTGCCAGCTGAGATTCTCAGTGTCTTTGTCTCTGCTGGTGGATTACAGGGTGGCAGGGTATGGGAAAGGGCATGTTTAATTTATTGCTGTGGATGCAGCCGCTGGGGAGGATGGCTGGATACACAGGGTGGTTTATCAGTAGAAGTCATTAAAGTAGGGTGATTAATGTGGTGCCAGAGGAGGGCATGCGGTGTGTTGTGCTTGCACTTAAAATCTGTGAGCTGCCACACAAGGTCACAAGCCTAGATACAGTCCTGGTAAGAGGAGTCGCGGGAGGAAGAAGGGCACTGCCAGCCTAAATTAAGATCTCCTATTGCTGTGCAGTTTTGTCAGGTGAAGGAAGAACACCTCCTTAATGACTTGCTAATGGGATGGACGAAGCCTCTCTGTCTTGCCTGGTAAATCTGGCTTCGTTCTGGCGTGACAGAGATGTGATATTAGTATAAGTGACGTGAGCAATAGGTTTCCTGGTCACACCCTGGGATGCATATGCCTGCTTTGAAAATAAGCAAAATTTCTAGCACTGACAGTGAGATGCCTTTCCCCAGAACTAAATCTATCAATAGAAGAAGGCATGAGAAGGCAAGGCTTGTTACATCCCATATACATGGACTTCTGTTTTGAAATGTATTATTCCATTTCCTCCGAGTGTTCCTTGGGGAAGCAATTTGGATTTACTATGCCTTTTGCCATTGATTCTTCATTCGTCACTATCTGCTGCTAGATTTTTGCCACAGTTTGTGCTTACTTTTATTCGCTGTCAAACACCGCTGCTCTGCTTGCAGGCTGCACTGTGATGTGCAGGTTGTAGTCCACGTAGAGAAGCCTTGGTAGAGCAGAGCAGGGGTGCTGTGGGCGACCCCATAAAACACACAACAGGTGTGCAGCAGCCAGAAGATGTGACAGCCTGCCCGGATGGCATAGAAACCAGCTCCTGCACAGGCCTCCTTCTTCCAACCAAGGACCAACATGCTCTCTTATAAACAAAAATAAATAAATTGCGCCTCGGGTGTCGTAGTCTTTCCAGGGGGCAGCTCTGACTGAGAGAAACTGGAGAAAAAGGTCCTGGCAGAGTCTATACACTGAGGCTCTCTTCTTCATGTAAGTGGCAACAGCAGAAGGAGGTGAAGCTGCACAGCCATATGAATAAATGTGCAGAATCTGAAACTCGCACTTCTGGCTCGTCTATCGCATACCATCCTTTTATAGTGTGAGATGAAATGTCCAGCACCAAGATTCAGCTGCCCTCAGCAGACATGCCATTACCTTCTGTCTCAGTGCACGGCCGTAATCTCATCCTGAAAAATAAGATTTTACCTTCCACTTACCCTTCTGGAGACAGCTTGTCAGAGCAACATGGTACCGCAAACTTATCCTGCTTAATGTCAGCTAATTAAATTCATTTTTGAATATAGTACTAAGCCAATTTAATTCTGTCTTTCAGAGCCTGCAGAGACAGTTGTGACTTTCAGATGGGTTTCTGTCTCTGATTAGTGATCAAATCTCTTTGTGCTTTTCTAGACTGACTCTCTTTCTGTCTTTTTCTGCATGTCTCTCCCCAGTACTTGGGATGTTAGGGAATGGGGTGTTTTTTCCCCGGCTTTCATATCCCCAGCATCTTCTGTCGCATTTGACAACATTCTCTGTTTAATGACTTTTGTTCTCTGAAATGAGTTTTGTTACTGTGGCTGGAATAGAAATAGAAATTACTGTGAAATTCTCCTGGTGTTAGATCTTGATTTTCGAGGTTGTTTTCAAAACACAAAAGTGTTGATTGTTGGAGGGATTGGCATTGCAGTGACCTTCTAACTCTGAGCTCATATACCCGCCTCTGGATGATCATCCACATCACAGTCCAAGTCACAGTCCAAGTGCAACAGTGTCCAGTAATGTTTACTATCTGTCACTCTCAATATATTTTGTGATTACAAACATTCATGAAAATAAAGGGCAGAATTTTAAAAAAAAAAAGATTAGTCAAAAAGAGAGAAAGGTCAAAGCAAGTGATAGACTGACAAAGAACAATATACTTGATTAATTAAGTAGTGCTGATGGAATAGATCATGCCAGGGACAATCTAACAAGTATTTTTTAATTTTAGATGCTTTCTGTGCAGGTTATCAAAGAAAGTCAAAGAAAAAATAGTTTTTCTGGAGATTTTCATGCTTTATTTTCTTCCCATCTCTGGCATGTCCTTCACTCCTTTTGTGGAGCTTTGTGCCAGGGAGTGCCTCCAGTTTCCAGTTACTAAATTCCCCAATGCCGTTGGGCAGCAGATTGTCGTGCATCACCGTGGCACCCCCTGCTGCAGTTTACCCCTTGTCTGCAGCTGCATTTCCTTTCTCTCATTCTCTTCCCGCCTGCCCTCGCACTTGTTGACGTGACCTGTTTGTGCTGGGACGTTACAGAGGCAGAACTGAATAGTTGCTATCAGCAGTGTAATTCCCGGTTACTGGGAAACTACTGCTCCTGTTCCTCCCAGAGTGCAGCTGCAGTGTATGTGGAGACATGGTCTGGGGGAAAGCCTGTGCCATTTTCCAGCACCGTGCCTCTTCAGTCTGTGTGGATGTCATTCGGATACATTTTACTGTCACTTTGATTCATCCATCCATTTTTTTGTGTTGCCTAGTAAAGCATACAAGTGCAGCTGTGGCTGTAATGCAGCTTCTGATGGCAGAGAGAACTAAATACAAACTTTCTCACCTCTTCTGAAATCGTGCTGAAGTTGTAAAACAGAAAATAGTTGCCAGGAAAGTAATACTTGGGTCTTAAGTTTATTGAGAGGAATGGACAGAAAAGTTTTTTCAGATTATTAATTACATTTTTTATTTAATTTTAAACTCTTTTTTCTGAAAGGCTATCAAGAAGTACATTTTTTTGAAATTAGAAGCTATAATTTTAAATGAAATTAATAATAAAATATATTCTATGTATCTGGAGAGTTTTTGAGGCTTGATACTGCCTGACCTGAGTTTAGTAAACAGTTCAATGCTTGTATATAATCAATCGAAGCATTTGGTTTAGCTGCTTTGTCTATTTCTTAAGTCCTTGTTCATTCTTCAGATGAGCAGGTGGAGAAAGAATTGCTAAAACCCTGCTAAGTCCTAGAGCACAGTAATAGGGACTTTTAGTAGGAACTTTCTAAATGCCTGTGTTTGTTTAGGCCTCTGTAGCTCTGTTGGTGTGACTATGCTGTGTGCATCGATACGAATATTTAAAATATAAAAGATTGCATATTTGCTGCTTCAGTGGTGTACTTTGTTGTAAGAACGGAGTGCTTTGGGGCAAAAGAAACTTATACATACTGAGCTACTATCTGTAGTTCAGTATGTATAAATGCAGTTTTAGGATAGTCCTAAGACCTGTAGACTCAGTTTTAAGAAGTGATGGCGTGCATATGTGGAATTAAGTTGGAAGCAAAAATTTAATTTCAGCTTCCATTAATTTTTCTAACTCTGTCTAATACTGCGTTTCCTTAAAACAGTGCTTGTGAAAATGAGGTCTTAATAGATAGCACTAGAGATTATCACTGTCTGGCTGTAGAAAATAAACAGTTTGGACAAGAACTGTATTTATTTTCCTACCATTCTCTCTTTCTGTAGACCTTATATTGATTTGTATGTTTAGTTTCCAGTCTTTCTCCCACTGAGATTTTAAGTGCTGGGTCCCCAATGAATTCCTGTCAACACTAAATATTTCCATAACTGCCAGAACCACGTACTTAAATACCTCCCATATAATTTCCATTTCCAGACCTCACAACAGCTTCTGTGCTTCTGCTTCACCTAGAAAGACTTTGCCTTAAAGAGGCTCTTGTAGGACTTGCAAGTTTTAAGTGTATTTTTGGAACTTTGGTGTTTGTTTCTCACCAAAGGTAAGGAACTAGGAGGCATCTGACAGAGAGATCTTTGTAAAAGATCTTAAAAGTTGTCAGGGTTATGAGTCATTGCATCAGTTCTTAGCTGTTGCTCGTTAGTGCCTCCAGCTCCACCAGAAGTGGTTTGTTTTGAGCCAGTTTTGGCTTTCTCCCACATGGTCTCTGAGATCCCTCCATCTCAACTGTGAGCGGAGGCAGCAAGCTCTGAAATGGGACATGACTTGTGGCCTTGAAAATCTGGACCTGGCCAAAGAAGAGGATAAACGCTCAGTGAAGAAATCTGAGCAAAAGGAAATCACATGGAGAATTACAAACTGATTTCCTATAGGATACTGAAGAGCAGGAAGCCAATGGTAGCTGGTGACAGCTACCAACTTGAGTTAGGTTTGATGTTAGGTTAGAGATGAAAGACTACGTTTCACTTGGTTCCATGTGTTGCTGTGTATTTCTGTTCATGATGTAGCTACTTGGTGGTCATTCTTTTCAATTCGTGTGCTGATTTAGGACTTTAAAATGAAAGTATTCATGAGAGTTTTCATTTTCTAAAAGTACTGTTAACAGCAAGAAAAAAAGAAAGAAAAATGTTTAAATGAATTATTCACCTAAAAGGTCCTGTTAGTTTGCAAGGCAAATGATTAGGTGCAGTCATTAGGGACAGATGAATTAAATTACTCCAAATAAATCTGCAAGCAGAAAAAGGATGTGTTGTATGCCTTACTGTATTTTTCTGTTGAACACAGTTGGCCATGTTTATCCTTCTGTGGGGGGTATGTCACAAATGATTTCTCTGGGAAGGAAGATTCTTTTTAAGCCTTCAACAGGTTGAGAAAAATTTGCTTTTGTAGGTAGAGCAGAGTTACTGGGAAACAAAATTTCAGCAGTTCCATAGAACAGTTCTATCTGACACTCACTGTCCCCATCCCATCCTGTGGTGCAGTTGTTGTCATTTTGGACCCATGGATTATGATCTTTGTAGTTTAGTCTTTACATGGTTTTACACTTTATCAAAGACCAAATGCAGAGTATAGGAGACGCTGACTTAGGTGGCAGCAAATGAAGGCGTATGTGATGCTGGTGAACTGTGGGGTGTTGTGGCTGCTCAGTGAAGTGTAATAAGGTCAAGAGCCAAGCCACTTTGGCAGCATGAAGAGTCAAAGAAGCATTAGAGTAATTCAAAAAATGTAAACTGTGCCTAAAATCTGAATTCTTGAAAATTCTTTGTTATTTACCACACTTTATTCTTGAAAACCTCATACCCTAGGATGAGATGCAGCTTGTAGAATAGAAGGAAGATCAGCTTCTGTTTGGGAAGGCCTGATTAAAAAAAATGGATAGTTTGTTTGCTGCAGTGGGTCTTGTCATTGCAGACAATGCTGCTAATACAAGCTCGTTTTCCATATCTGCATTGGTTACCTACCAAAATATTTAAAAACAGACTCACCCATCAGGTGATCTTAAATTATCAAATGATTATAAATAAGGTGGTTGTAGTTACCAGTAGGAAATAAATGCTTTCTTCAGATCCCTTGATCTTAAGAAAATAGATCACAAGAGAGCTCCAGTGTTGTGTCTTCTTCCAAACCATCAATTTACAATGTTAAGGGGACAAAAAAGGAAACGTAAAACCAAACTGGCTATGCACTGGTGCGCTGGTGAAAGGAATTACATGCTTTTCAAGAATCTGACAAATGGGAATTCTGAAATTGTGTATCAGTCCACCAGACAGTAACAGCTTCTGCTGCAACACTGAAACTAGTTTTCATGGCTTTGATTGTATGCCTGAAATCTGGTCTAGAGCAGTGGGCCAAAACAGTTTGGCTATAGCAAGGCACTTTTGCTTGCTGTCGTGAATGGCAAAATGTTTTCTGTGAGCCTGGAAAGAGCATAGACCCTGTTAATGCCCAGGATGAATGTGTGAAATGCACAAATGTATTAGCAGAGCTTGCTGTAAACCTCTGAAAGTGATAAACTTAGTATCTGGATTTGTTATACTTTCAGGTGGGACCCTCTTCTGACATGTGATCTCCAGTGAGCTGCTTGGACTCGTAGGATGACAATGTTATCACTGCCCCATCTCTGGGAACCAGTTATTCACAAGTACATGGTATGTGAATGTCTGTGCCTTACATTAACCATTGCTTCTTGGAACAACACAGAAACAATAACAAGAAGGTGCTAAAAGTCATTGAAGTAAATGTTAAGCCACATGTGCAGCCAGTTACACGGAGCTGTTCCAGCAGATGTTTATCTGCTAGGCCTGGTCTGTGCACGGAACAGTGAACTGTTTTAACTTAAACATGTATTTGTTTACAGAAATTGGTAGAAACATTCTACCAATGTTTTCTTTGGATGGAGTTATACTGGTACAGCGAGGATATGTAGATACACAGATGATTATTCTCTCTCAAGAAGGAGGGAGTGGTAGTAGCGTGAAGGGTTCTGTACTTTATCTGTATTGCTGCACTTACAGCAGAACTTTTTCTACATTTAGGAAAGGTCTTTAACTGCTTTCTTTCTTCATTCCATTTTCAATTTCTGGTCAGTCTAAATTAGATTAATTTCACACACCAGTGAATCCCTAAAGAAGTGTAAATTAATTCCATTTTGCCAAACTCAACCAGAGGATGGCAGTTACTCCCTTGATGTTTATCTTTACATCGCCCACCATCTTTGACCAAGATTTCAATAAGAAGTAAATTCATATTTGAGTCTGTTTTCCTCACCCTGTATAAAGAAATGGAGACTGAGATCCACATCTGGTGAAGGGAGGCTATTCAATTTATGGCCGACAAGGCAAAAAATCTAAGGTCGCTGATAGCTGGCACGTTTTTCTTTTCTATGATTCTGGCTTGAAATTTTTAACACACACTCAGGTCCTGTAAGACTGTGACAAAATGGTTTTATGAGAGTGATTACACTGTTGTTTTATGTTCTAAAGCAGTTCATATCACACCATGTAGCTGTTAGCATGGAACATCTTCATCTGACTTATGGCTCCAATGTGACTCCCACCAAAGCTGGTGGAAAAAAGTTTCTTCATGCTGATGGGAGTGGAATTGCACAGCAGTATAACACCTGAGACTTCTGTTAAAGTAATGTTCCCTGCTTGGATTTTTTTTTTTACTGATGAGCCATTACTTAGAAATTTAAGTATTAAAGATACAAGCGTAAAATAGAATTACAAGGAAATGGATAGACAAAATAACCAGAAGAGGACTCAATTATTGAAATGCTTGTTACAAGTGATGAAATGAGATGATTGTTTGCTCTGAAAGTATATATCTGGGTTTAGTGCACTGTATTTTTATATGTAATTTTGAAGACAATGTTTTTCAGAAATATGGATGACCTACTGGTACAGCGGTAATGTGAGAGAAAAAGCAGGATAAAAGCCTTACAGGGAGCAGGAAGAGAAAGATTGTGCTTCATTGATCAATGTAGTGTGTTTTGGGAGAGCAGTTGACAAATTGGGTAGCCTGTGTGTTGGATGGTGAAGGTTTCCACATCTGGCTGGACAGTTCAAAGAGAAACCCCCAGAGGTGATGTTTAACTCTGAAGTGAGAGAGCATTGCACCTGCTTCTGCTGGCCGGGCTTTTGGCGTGCCTCTGTAGCCACCCTCAGTAATCTCTGCTGGCCAAACACCATTAACATGATCCTTTGCAGACTGTATTTGTTCAGATGTCTCTTCTGTCATCCATATCTAAGCACCTTTCCAGGAGGGATACAGGAATAAGAATCTCTGTTGCTCATGTTTCTTCTGAGTTGATAAATTTTTAAACATTCAGTATTATTTGTTGGTATGTGTTTTTGTAAGTCAGTTGTTTTGATGTGTGTGTAACCATTGATAATGGAAAGCTGGTTGGAAGAAGATGAGTTTTGTGTCCTGCAGGGGCAGAGGTCTGGAAAAGACCCAGCAGACCAGCTGGTCTGCCTTCCTGCCATCGCAGGTATCTCGTCATGCAAAGCACAAATACGTCTTGGTTGACATTTTCGCTTTTCTGGTGGAATGTGGCATTTTGCCGGTGGAGGGGACCTCTCGGAGTGCTGAGGGCAGGCGGTGGGCAGAGGCAGCTGTCAGAGTGGTGACCGACTGCAGATCTCCGTGTTCCCCAGCACAAAGAGCAAGCAGCCATCTCCCAGCTGTACTTTTAAGGAGCTCTAGGGCAAGGGAGCCTGTGTCTCGCACCTTGTGAAGCTTCTGATACGTGGCAATAACCTTCATGGATTTGCCATCTACCCAAATCAAAATGAAATTTCCTTTGACCAGTGAACATAGGCATCAGAAGGAAGTGAAGGTTTTCATGTTTATTTTTCCTTTTGGGTGTTATTTTGGTTCTCCTCTTTTGCTGGCTCTCATATAGCATTGCAAACATTTCAGCAAACTAATCTGCAGGAGCACAGCTTATAAAAGATCGACCTGCCAGAGGACGAGGCTCTGCTTATTACAGAAAAGCTTCTGAGACAGTGACAGCTGAAAAGATTACACACTTCCACAGGAAATTAAATTTGATGTAATATAGTGAAAGAATGACAAAATGGAAAGGGTATATATAACGTATTTGTGATTATTAAGCAGCAGAAAAATGAAAACTTGAGATCCAATAAAGTGCATGTAATTTAGATATGGACAGAAAATTCCCAATAGTTTTTTAAACTTTGGCCCTCCACTTTGCTTTGCCTTCTCTCAGTGTTTTTATTTCAATGTGGAAAATCATTAACTTCTTAGAATCATAGAACCGCTTGGGTTGGAAAGGACTTTTAAAGATCATCTAGTTCCAATGCCCCTGCCATGGGCAGGGACACTTTCCACTAGACCAGGTTGCTCGGAGCACCATCCAACCTGGCCTGGAGCTCTTCTAGGGATGGGGCATCCTCAGCTACTCTGGGCAACCTGTTCCAGTGTCTTGTAAAATTTTGTTAACTATTAGGCACATTAGGTTATAAATAATTTAAATCAAGTTTCAGAGCAGCCCTATGGTTCCAGTTAGATTGCATTCTTCAGCAGAAGGTGCACATGTGGCACCAGACTGGGAGAGGCAAGAGCTTCCTTCTTTGCTTTGTTATTTTCCCTTGAGGATGTGCAGTGCCAACGGAGGGGAAAGCTTTTCTTCCCTGTCTGCCCATGCCTGTCGCTGAGGTGCTCCATGGTCTGTGGAAGTCCTAGCCCTGTCCCAGCTGCCAACCGGAGTTGCAGGTGCTGGGGGGGGCCCACTGGGTACAGGGGCAAGTGATGTGTTTCCTTTTCCTCTTCTCCTTGGGGTCAGTGTAGGTGCCATAGTGAGCTTGACTCCCTCCTGGCCAGGTACTTCTCAGGAAAACACAGGATTTCTTTCAGAGGGGATGGTAATAACTTACAACACCTTAATAATTTTTCCTTTAAGATCTGGTTACCTGCAGTTGGAAAGAATAAGCAGGACTCTGGCAGATTTAACTTTATTAACCATCATAAATCCTTTCCATTTTGACTCTAATCAGTCCCCGGAGTCCTTTTAATGCTCTTGACATTGCACTGGCCTTTCATCACAGCACAATATACGTTTTCCTGTAACTAGAAAGCTGATGGTGACAGCCTTGCGTAAACTCGAGGTAATGGAGGCAGTGATGGGGACGTGCGACTGTCAGACGCTTGGTGACGATGGAAGGAGGAGAGGGAGCTCATGCTGCCAGCACAGCTCTTCCCTGTGCCGAGGGCAGAAGAGGGAACCTGAAAGCAGAGGCACTCACAGGGTCTTGCGTGCACGCGCTAGCACCTGGGGACAGGGACCAGCTGCCTTGCTCTGGCACAGAGACACAGAGACAGCAGTGCTTTTGTGTCTCGCTTTGGCAAGTGGGCGGCAGGGGCCAGCCCTGCCACAGAAAGCCCCTCTGTGAGCAGCCCCCAGCCCATGTCCCCGGGGCAGTGAGTGGCCGAGGCTGCCAGCGGCCGGCTGCTGGCCCAGCTGCCAGGAAGGGGGGCTGGAAGAGGCACAGGGACCAGCCAAAACTGCATGGGTGGAGGTGCTGGGTGAATGGGGCTTTTCTGAGCTGGGGACAGCGCTAAAAGGAAGGAGTGTTACCAGGTGGTCGAGGGGCAGGCACCGAAGCAACAAACGCTGCCTTCATAAAGTCACTACCTGGGTTTTTGCCTCTCTGTCCAGGCTGCGCGCAAAAGCCTCCGGAAACCAAGAGGGGAATTCCCCGGTCGGTAGTCTGTCTGTCTCTCTGCTGTCCAGGAATTCATGGGAAGGAGAAGGCATCCCAAGAATCTGCCCCAGTGTGCAGGGACAGTAAATTCCCTCTTGTTTTTCCATATACACAAGTCAGCAAGTTTCTTCAGCAAATGCTTTAATTTTAAGCTTAATACTATGCAAATATTTAACTTGGGACAAAAAAAGGCCTCAGGCTGGCTTCAGACCATGGATTGGCTTCCAGTTGTTTCTGCAGGTACAGATCCAATGTTTATGTACACCAATGGCTATTTGTGTGTTTATTTCTTTATTTACAATGGTAATCTTTCTTATAATGATCTCTGATATTTTTGTACTCTGCTTTTGCTTTGAACATACAAATCTATGTATTTGCAGTTTGTGTACAGGCATTTTCAGAAGCTTTGGCAAAAGGCTCAGATCTGCTGAAGATAATCACTGAAGGCTGAATCTTTAGGATGACACTTTAGAATTGTACTGACTTTTTTTTTTCTCTAACTGAAGTGCCCAAAGCTGTGCTCACCATTGATATCCCACCAGCCTCAGTTATGAAAGAAAAGTGTTGAAAGATTTGGTGCCTACTGCAGGATCTTTATAGTGTAATTTGTTTGTCCAGACAAATGGGTACAAAAGAATATTCAGGAGTGTCAAGAGCTTTAGCAATAAATATGTTTACTAGGTTTCAAAAATCTGCTTAAATGCTACCTTGAAAGATAATACTTTCCTGTATCCACAAATATTTCTAAATGTATGCTCTCTGCAGCCCTCATCTCAGCTGCTGCATGCCTGAAAACAGCCTCCTATTAAAGAGGGAAAGACCACAGTCTTGTGGACCTTCTATAATGTGCTCAGCGTGTGAGCTATTGGGTTCATGGAGACGAGAATAGCTGCGTCAGATGTGTTTCATTTGCATGTGGCAAGATAGAAAAAGCAAACTCTGTGTGAAGACGAGCAGGCAAGAAAGACATTGAATGCCTTAAATACTAAGGGAGTTAATGCTATGCAGTGATTTTGCTTCTGTTATAGGAAGTGTAAGAACAGTATGCTTCCTGGCGTACATCGCCATCCGAACTGCAAAGGTTTCAGTTCCATGGCAACACGAAGAGCCCGACTGTGCTGAAGGTGTGTGTATTAATGCATTCAGAGTGAGGGGTTGGGAGTGAGCTGGGCAAAAATAAAATGCATTGAAATTTTTGAAGTTAACTTATTTATATATAAAGTAAAACCTTTGTTCTTAGAAAATCAAAGCTGACATGGATACACCTGCTTCCCCCCCCCCCCACCCCCCTCCAGTTCTCTCTGATTCTTTTTTACATACATTTTTCTCAGGCAAAAAGCAAATGAAGAGGCTGGGGTTTTTTGAGGATTTTTGTAAGACTGTAAGTGTAGCAGGACTTGAATGTTGCAAGAAAATAATATTAATTCCTGAGACAGTTGTATATCCCTAGAGAGAAAGACTTGGGATGGGGGTGGAGTGGCATATTTTTTCCAAAATGTACTGCTTTACAGAGTAGGGTGAAGCAGTGGGTGGTTGGTTGGTTTTTGTTTGTTTGGTGGTTTTTAAAATTATTATTATTTTCCTTGATCCTTTTGATCTGCCCTCTTTCTGCCTTTCTCTGCATCTACTTCCAGTTTCCCCTACCTCCCCTGGCTAAGGAGCAGGAAACAAGATTTAGCTCTGTTTCCTGACATGCACAGAAATAAAAAAGTGCAGGGAAACAGTGTATTTTGTTTTGCCAGCCAACTTGGATTCACAGACCTGCACTAGAAAGGCACCTGCTCCCAGACAGGGTCAGGAGTCACCCCCCAGAACAACTGGGCAATCGGCCAGGGAATAACCGAGAGCTGATCATTACGTGAATTTTGTTTGATCTGCTCGGTTGACTGCGGGAATGTAGGGTGGGGGATTGCGATAAACATATTTTGCTCAGGGTGAAGAGCTACCTCAGGCTGATCCTGCCAGCTGTGCTGATGGGTGAATGAATTGCAGATTTGCAAGGTTTAAAGTCAGACTGGGCAGTAGGAGAACCTCCAGATGTTGGTATTTCTGAGGCTAACAGCAGTGCTAATCTGGCATGGTAAAGCTGACAGAAATGGCAAGTTAAACTGGATTTACAGCTGCTCTGTATTGCTAAAACAGGCAAAGCAGCCAGAACATGTCAGTGGTTCTGGCCTATAGATTTCAGCAAGGTTTCTCTGTCTAACTGGGGGAAGAATATAACTGGAGTTGGAAGTCGATGTGTGAGAAGAGAGCAGTTGACCAGCTTCCAAATGCAGCTTTGCTGTGCAAGAGGAGAGAAGGAATAAAACTAATCTCTCTCTTAATCTGTATTCTTTTATTCCTTTTTTTTTTGTTTGTTTGTTTGGTTTGGAATTTTTGTTTGTTGTTAAATAGCAGTAGGAATGTATTTTTTCCTAAAAACAAGCCTTGCTACCATTGCAGTGGGAACCCTGTCTACTTGAAGGAAATTTCACCCTTTTCAGGAGACCAGTGCAATGTGGGTAAATATTTTCTAAGGGAATAAATAGCACTGAAATGACCCTATCTTGGCATTCCACAAAGGGGTGGATTTCACCCTCCAGGCAGTAGAGCCGCAAAGTAAGAAGGTGTCATTTTTAAATGTTCTCTTTCTTAGGGACAGCAGCACTGGTAAACCCAGGTCCCTTGCTAATGCTGCACTTGACATTCTCCTCGTTATGTTGTTGTTGTTGTAGTGGCTTCTAATTCCTGCACAGCCCCCAAAACAAGGAAGCGGATGTAGCTCATTAAGTATTATAAATATATGCTTCCCAAATTATGTTGCACCTTCATTTTCCTGGCCTTTGACAAAGGAACTGTGCGTACAACCCTAAATGGAGAGGAGGAATCACTCCAGCCAACAAGGTAGTAAGAGAGGTGAAGGATTCCTTTGTCGGTGTCCCTACCTGATATAACCCTCCAAACAACCCAGCTGCTGTTTGTCAGCACCTTCCCGGGGGAGAGCCTCATTCAGCTTGGCAGGAAGGATGAAGAGAAAGCACCAAGAAGAACATCAAAGAAAGAAGAAAAGGAGGAGAGAAATCAAGGCTGGGAAGAGTGAGAAAACAGAGCAAAGGCAGAAGTGTGATCAGAAAAACAACAGGAGGCTGGGAAGAGCAAAGCACAGGAAAGAGATGTTGCTCTGGTGCTTATGAGGGAAAAGCTGTTTTTCAGTTGTAATGTAGGCAAAACCAAACCAAACTAAAAAACAGAGCCAGAAAATTAAAATACACCGAGTGGGAGAAGATACTGGAGGGAGGAGAATGCAGATTGACATGAAGAGTAAAAAATACCTAAAATACATGGATGAATTTCATACCATGGTCGAGCCTATTTTAAATAGTAGCTGCTAAGTTGGTAGCATCAAGATCTTGTGACCTTCTTCATGTGGAGGTTTTGGGGGCTGGTGAGGGGACAGTAGTGCCATGTTGGGAGGCTGCTGCAGGCACCAGAATGGGTGGTTGGAGGCAGATCTTTACTGTGCACCCTGTCTGGAAGCCTAAAGCCAGGGTGAATATCCCCAAGGAAAATTGCTCATCCTGCATCTACAGACTGACATTCATAAAAGTGTGCCTGCTTCTCTCTGAAGGTATCTGAGGAAGGGCTGTTGCCATGCAGGCAGGGATAAGGGCTCCCTCTAGATCCCTCTTCCAGTCGTTCAAGCTATCTAGGCTACCAGAAATAAAGAGCTGAATGGAAATTTTAGTTCTGGCTGTGAAAAAGAAGCTCTTGAATGAATTCTACATCAAATAATGAATGTCTTCTTTCCTCCTCCTCCTCTCCACCTACCTTGTTCCTAAACATTAACATTTCGTGTCACTTGAGCTTAGTTCGGTGTCAGACTCACAGGATCCTGCTGAAAAATACACCCCTGTTTTGTGGCAAGCCAGAGAAGATGAGAGGCTTGTGGTGTTTTTCCTTCTCAATCTCTGCTCCGCTGGGAAAAGCAGCTAAGGCTGTGTGAAGCTGTCTTCTTCCCACTCTCCTAAACTTCGCTCCTAAAAATGCTGCTCTCTCAACAGCTTTGCTGCTTCTCTGAAGGAGGGATGGCTTGGCCCACTTTGTGCCATTGCTTGCCAGGGGATGTTTTCTCAGATTGTGGTGACTTCCATCATGATAGGAGGCTGAAGAAGATTGCTGTGGAACAAGTCATTGGCATCACTAGCTGTGTCATTTGAAAATGGTTACTTAAGCACTAAAGAGAAGAAGGAGATCAGGAATTATGAGATTTAAACACTGTCTGAAGCTCCAAACCTCCAAATCATTCCTGCCATTTCCGCTGCTTCTTTTCTAAACACTTAGGCTGCATTTGCTCTATTTTTTTTAAACTTTTCTCCAGAACCACCAAGGTGAGAAACATCCTTTCTCTGAAACAGGGTTTTTTTGTGGGCAGTGGTACCAGTGTGTGTTCTCTGTGGCCCTTTTCCCACCAGACTTGTCACCCACCTTGAGTATGTTGCTGCCAGGCTGAGGCACCCTGGCTCACCGCCATAGTGGCCGTGAGACACCCAAGGGCTGAGCTTGGGGCATCAGTTTAGAGTTTCTCCTCAGCTGCCAACTTCCTCCAGACTTTTTAGGGTGTCATTACTGGAATGCAAGAAGATAATGAATGTCTGCAGAGGTGGAGAAATGTGCATTCAAAACAGTGGGTTTGTTATGCAAGAGGGGGAATGGTGGTCTGGACACTTGTCTCTGAGATACTGTGCAGTATGTGGTAGTATTTCATGGTAAAAGCGTGGGGACAGGAGCTTACCTGGAGGCCTCACTAATTTTTCCTACTATAGAGAAAGAAAGTGGTGAAAAGGTGCAAGAAGATGTTGGTGAAAATAGACCTTTTGACAGAGAGCACAGTCTTGCTGCTTTTGGTGGAGTGAGTAGGGACATTCTGTATCTCACTGTAGTGATGCAGAGATCTGCTGATACTTGCTTATTTTGATCAGGGCTGAAAAACAGAGACAAAAAATTGCATGTGGCTTTAGAGTGCTGTAATACACCTGAAATCAAAGTCAGTTGGATGTGGAAATTATGACAGCTGATGTTTGTGTAACCCCAAGTCTCTCGACATGTACCTGAATTTACTTCTCAGTTGTTAGAGGGAAACCACCCTTCCCACAGATGCAATGTGAACAGGCCAACCATTTCTGCACAACAGGAGGAAGTTTTTTCCCTTCTCTCACCTTGGTGTCTAGTCCAGCAATTAGGAATCAAATTTAACCCTCTGTGTTTGTTTCAGGCCCTGTGAGTCTTTAATTCTTTGCCAGCAGCAAAACAATTATTTTTGATAGGCACTCTAGTTGTTTGCTAATTTGTTTATAATCCGTTTTCTAGGAGGTTGCTTTGATGTGGGAGGAACTGAATTCTTTGGGTGCAAATATTTGCTGTTGACTGTCTTAGTCATTAAGAGATGTTTTCCACATTAAGGTGCCTTTACTTTTAAGGGAAAATGTCAAGCATCTTCTGATACCAGATACACGAGATGTGTGGCTGCCTAAAGAGGAGCTATTTGCTGAGCTGCAGTTTGTGAAGGCAGGAGGGACCAAGACCAGCACAAGCCTTCTCCAGCCTCCTGGGGAGAGGCCAAACAACCCCCTGACCCCTCTGGCTTCTTTGCTGCTGTGGCTGCCCACGCCAGTCCCCACGACCTGAGACCCCACAGATGCTGGTTTCTGCCATTGACCTATATCCCTGCTGAAATGGCTTCATGCTAAAAGATGTCACTGTTCTTTCCCAAAAAGAACATGTCTTTTTTTCTTGGGCTTTTTTTTTTTTAACATAAATTCCCTTGCCACTTTTTTGTATTTTCCAACTGCAGCTCTTTTAAGGCTCCTTGCCTCTGCAGTTTTTGCTTTTGTATAGGTTATTTTTGGAAACTGGGGAACCAGGAGGAGGGATGAAATTTAGGGGAGTTAACTGCAGTAGAAGTAGAAAGCTCGTTCCCTTGGCGTGCTCTTGCTTCCCTAGCCTTTCTTCTCGTGACCTCTGTGGTCTGACCCCCCCTTGCATCGCTCATTCCAGGGCAAGCCATAGCCGACCCTCTTTGTGCCCAGCGAGCGGCTCCTTCCCACGCGGTGCCGCTTTGCAAGCTGTGCTTGCTTCTTCCTCCCTGCAGCAGCTGCTGCTTCTCTGCTGCTTTTCTGGGTCAGCCAGTTGGCCAAAAAGTGGGTAGGTGGTCGAGCAGAATTTTGGGAGCTGTGCAACACTCATGGCGCTTGGGAGGCAATGTGCCTTAGGGTAGACTGTATGCAGAGCAGAATGTGTTTTCTTCATTGTTTCCTCAGGGGAGCAGCCCCATCAAGGTAGTTGGCTTTTTCTTGAAATGCCAGCGTGTTTTCTTTACATTAGAAGTGTCACATGCTGGCTGCCAAACTTTGCAAGAAAAAAACAAATTCTTTGAAAGACTGGGGAATAGCAACTGAAACCTGACCTAGCAGGGAGACGGGGAGCTCACATTTTGGATCTGGTGCGTGGGGCAGGCAGTGGTGAGCACAGACCCCCAGAATGCTTGAGCTCTTCTGAGCAAGAGCAATCAATTCACATCTTTAATTTTCAACACAAAAATGTAAGGAGAAATTTTCTATGAAGGTGCAACCAAGGACTCTTTTTCCTGTCTGTGTTTTCTAAAATCAGTAACACATACAAAGTCATTGACCATACAGTAAGTCAAGCTACCCTTTTGCTAACTGAGACAGTATCTGGATAATTGAGATGCCTGTGATTACCCAGGAAAACTTGCTGATGTTTACACAGCAGACAGGTATTGAAGTCACACCATAATATTTGTTGGTGGTATCTTGTTGTAGGCGTAAAGAGTTAGAGGCGAACGAGGCAAAGGGCTAGCGGGAGGGAGTTCTCCTCCATGCTCCCATTTATTTGGGGTATAGGGAATTGAGGTGTTCGGGATGGGGAGCGGGAGGAGGAAAAGTCTCTCAGTCTCTCTGAAGAGCTCGGTGCGCCAGCTTATATGGGACGTAGGCTGACCAATGAGGAAAGAGGGAAGGGGAGGGGACAAGCATGCTGAACCAATAGTTACACAGAGGGGGAGGATACAATTCAAAGCAACCAATGATACACATAACGGAAAAGAACTTTCTGGAGGAGAGGGCGGAGTCAGAGCCCTGGGCACGCCTTTCCCTGTAATTCAGGGGCGGACCCAGAAGCTCATACCCCAAGAGCCCGCCCAGGCAATGCTCCTCCTCTCGAGGAGTTATCCCCGGCCTGGGAGGCGGAGGCAGTTTGGGGGCCGACCCGCCACAGTATCTTGCAATAAATTTTAAGTAGACTGACATCACAGCACGAAGTGGCAATTTTCCTAATTTTTTCAGTGGTTATGAAAACGCCTAAATAGCGGTGTTGCACAGTAAATGTAAAACATTAAAAGCAGGGTTTATGTGTACTGATAAGAGGACGTTGGTAAAGAAGGAAGTAACTTGAGATTGATAGGAGTATGGTGGAAATTAAAGCAGGAGATGGTTATAGACTCAGAGCAGTAACATGGTGACTTTAAGGGATGGATTTGGGTCAGCACCATAACAAGAGGTGGTATTGAGGAAGAATTTAACCCTAAATAAATAAATTTTTAAAAAGATTATTCTGCATGAGAAGCCACACAACTGATGCAAAAAGCCAGCCAAACATGTGGAAAATTAAATCAAAAGAACATGAAGTACTGTCTTAAAATACGTAGAATTGGTGTGGGTTTTACTATCAGGCTATTGCAGAGATCAATTAAACTGTGCAGAATGGTTATGCAAAATGTTTGCTGTAGGGAAATAGCCGTTTTCCATAGATTCTAGGAACGAGTACTGGCATGGTGCCGGCAGTGATTTATTTTCACCCAGCCCTGGTGCTTGTGTCTGGCACTCAATGAAGTCTTCCAGGGTAAATTATTTATTTAATTAAGAGTGGCCACAGTTGCACTGAGAAACTGGCAGCACAGCAGCAGGAAGTCTGTTAGAGATTGCATCTAACTTCTTACAGATAGGCTGCTTATATATACTTTCATTAATTAATATAATAAATAATTGTACGTTGGCATTTTTGTTTAAGCTGATTAGCAACAGTTCATAGTACCAAATGCGGTGAGAGTACTGCCATGTGTTGTAGAAATCTAATTTCTTGATTAGATAACCCAGAGGCTTGTGCAGCAAGCTAAGACATCAGATTGTTGCTAACTGAACTTTTGAACTTTTCATAGGAAAAGGAGATGTCAGTAAGAGAAGAGTCAAATTTATCAGTGTGTAAGCTGGCGCAACCCAAAAACTTTCATTTCAGTAGACGTTCCCTTAAGAGCAAGGAGAGAAATCCCCCTCTTCCTATGCCAAGTTGGCAAGATAATGCTTTTTTTTGTAGTTTAACATATTCCAGATATAAGAGATAAGAGCTGGTGGTTTGGGGGAGTCCAGGAAGAGAGGAATTTGAGTATAACTAACAAGCAAAACTGTCATTTGAGGAGAAATCCCTGAAGAGTGTCTATGAGATTTCTTTTTTTTTCCCATATAAAAGATGAAGCAATGTGATTTGATAATTGTAGTTTTTTCAGTAAACTGCATTTTTAAGAATACTTTTTGAATTTGATCCTTGCTTTCCTTGATTGTTGAGCAATATGAAAAAGCCTTGCAAGAGGAAAAGAAACCACCTCTTTTAGAGGAAACTATTAATGGATTTAAGCTGTGTAGTTTGGTGCAAAGGGAAAAAACGGACAAAAGTTCCAAAAAATATCACAAAAGGTCATTTCTAAAACATCAGACATATTTAGTTTTCAACGGACGTAATAAGCAAATCAACGTGGAGCTAAATACACCTTCTGGGGCAGTCTCCACTTCTGGCAGGCACTGGTGGTGGGGACCAGCCAGGAGGCTGCAGCCAAGCTGGGGCTCTCTCCTTTGCGTGGGGTGGTTTGGACATTCCCCTTCCTTCCTCCTGCAGTTCCTTCAAGGCCCTGCTGGCTCTCTGATGGTCCCTGCTGAAGCTGTCAGCATCAATGTCTGAAGTACCTCTCAACTTTGAGAGGTCAGCTTTTCTTTCCCTTGGCCTGGATTCTCCAGTGCTGCCCAAAGCTGGAAATGAGCAGGCAGGTGGGGATTAAGGAAGGGTTTTCCACTGTCCTGGCTGTGGATTCATGTCCCAGAGGGGCTGCTCCTGCTGCCTGTCCTCTGCAGCCCCCTCAGCCCCCGCTGGGCTGGTTTGTGCGGCTGGGCGGGCAGTGAGCTGCTGGGCAGCCAGGGAATTCTGGTGGGTGAGCACCGTGGATTGGCTCCCCATGGGCACAGGCAGACTCTAGACTGCCAGGAGCATACGGCTGGCATTGAGAGGAAGAAGCAAAGTGGCTTCTTCTCCTCTTGGGTGGCAGCTCACCACTGGAGTGACCTCACTGAAGCATGAAACTTCATCCTCAAGGGCAGGTCAGATCTTGTACATGTGAGATCGTTAACACTTAAATACGATGTTACATTATCACAGTAATCAGGGATGGAGAAAGTGAAGACAGTGGTGTTTCCTGTGCTGCCCTTTTCCACTCCCCATTTTTGGTGACCCCTAGTCGTTCTCTCTGTGTTTCCTTTTCCACATGAAGTTAGAAATAGGTCTACATTTGGAATTAATTTTTTATTGGCAGTACCTGGGAATGATCAAAGATTGTCTTTACTGATTTGCAATCAAACATCAAACTGAAATGGATGTTATTTCAGAATAGTCTCTTTGCAGGCACTGTTTTTATCTTTGCTTTACAGTATCTCTGAGGTACTCCTAGTTCTGTGCACTGGAATTACAGAGTCACGGCATATTTTGGCTTGGAAGGGACTTTTAAAGATCATCTAGTTCCAACCCCTCTGCCATGGGCAGGGACACCTTCCACTAAACCAGAGTGCTCAGACCCCCATCCAGTCTGGCCTTGAACACTTCCAGGGACAGGGCATCCACATCTTCTCTGGACAACCTATTCCTGTGCTTCACCATCCTCACAATAAAGAATTTCTTCTTTATATGCAATCTAAGCCTACCTTCTTTCAGTTCAAAACTGTTGCCCCTTGTCTTATCATTACAGGCCCTGCTAGGAAGTCTCTCTCTTACAGGCCCCCTTTAGGCACTGGATGTCTGCTTTAAGGTCTCCCCAGAGCCTTTTCTTTCTTCTCCAGGCTGAAAACCCCTAACTCTCTCAGTCTGCACAGGAGAGGTGCTCCAGCCCTCTGATCTTCTTTGTGGCCCTTCCTGGATCCACTCCAACAGGTCCGTGCTTGACTTGTCGTTGTCACCAGAGCTGGGTATGGTCTCACAGGAGCCCAGTAAAGGGGCAGAACCACCTCCCTTGACCTGCTGGCCACACTGCTTTTGATGCAGCCTGGGATGCAGTTAGCTTTCTGTGCTGCAGGTGCACATTGCTGGGTCGTATCTAATTTTTCATCTACCAATATGTATTGGGTTTGTGTAGCAAGGGTTTTGTAGCAAGGGAGCTACAGCTGTGGTCTCTGTTAAAGCTGCCAGAAGCATCCTCTATGTCCGATGGAGCCAGTGTCAGCTGGCTCCAAGATGAACCCACTGCTGGCCAAAGGTGGGGCCATCAGCAGCAGTGGGGGCACCTCTGGGATAACAGATTTAAGAAAGAAAAAAGTTTCTGCAAGACAGCAATTGCATCCAGAGAAGAGTGGAGTGAGAACATGTGAGCACAACAGATCTGGAGACACCAAGGCCAGTGGAGAAGGAGGGCCAGGAGGGGCTCCAGGCACCGGAGCAGAGATTTCTCTGCAGCTCGTGGAGTAGACCATGGTGAGACAGCTGTATCCCTGCAGCCCATGGAGGCCTGCTGTGGATCAGATACCCACCTGCAGCCTGTGGAAGACCCCACACTGGAGCACAGGGATGCCTGAAAGAGGCTGTGACCCCATGGGAAGCCTCCGCTCTCTCCTGTGGGAGAGATCCCACATTGGAGCAGGAAAATGGATGTGAGGAGTCCTCCTCCTTAGGAGAAAGGAGTGGCGGAGATAATGTGTTTGAACACAACCCCATTCCCTGTCCCCCTGCACTGCCAGCAGAGAGGTAGTCTGGAGTGAAGTTAAGCTTGGCAAGAAGGGAAGGGTGAGTAGAATTTTTTTTGAGGTTTGTTTTTATTTCTCATTTTTCTGCTCTGATTTTTTTGGCAAGAAGTTAAACTTATTTGCCCATGTCGAGTCTGTTTTGTCTGTAATGGTAACTGGTGAGTGATCTCCCCCATCCTTATCAATTTTGTTGTGTTTTTTCTCCCCTGTCCATTTGAGGAAGGGAGTGGCAGAGCAGCTGTGGTGGACACCTAATGTCATGCCAGAGTCAACCCACTGCACAATGCCCTCAAGTCCTCCACAGTGCTGTGCTCAATCCATTCATCCCCCATCTGTCCTGATATTGGTGCATTGGGTGCCCCAACCCATGTGCAGGGCCTTGCCCTTGGCCTTGTTGAATTTAATGAGGTTCAGACTGGCTCATTTCTCAAGCCTGGTAAGGTGCCCAGAGATGGAATCCCTTCTGCCAAGTGTCTCAATTGCAGTGCCAAGCTTGGTGTCACCTGAAAACTTGCTAAGGGTGCACTCAATTCCACCATGTCATTAATTAAGGTATTGAACAGAATCAGTCCCAATAAGGTTTCACAAGGAACACCACTTGATACAGATCCATTTGGACATTGAGAGGTTGACTGCAACTCTGTGGGTTGGCCATCCAGCCAATTCCCTATCTTTTGAATTTGATGGCCTAGCCATCAAATCCTTATCTCCCCAATGTAGAGAGACAGAGATGTTGTGTGAGACTGTATCAGAGACCTTAAAAGCAGTCAAGATAATGACATCAGTTTCTCTTTCCTTATCCACCAGCTCAGTCACCGTAGAATAATACATAGAATAAATTTGTCGTGTTGGTGGTTAACTTTAATTGGTCCTTTCAAGTCAAGTGGCATACATACTATGTGAACAGACACTGATACTACTACATCATGATAATCTAGAAGTACTTTTAAAGGCATTTTGGTAAAGAATAGATCTTAAAGTATTTTTAGTTATTATCTTGAAGTAGGGTAATACACAGAAGAGGCTATTGCTATCAAATGCTAGTTTCTTATTTCAAGAAAACCTGGTTTCAGATGCTCAGGCAATAGCTTTCTTTAGTTTTATGGTTTGATTAACTTTAGAACTTTGACATAAACTCTGTAATTTACTGTTAACTATGGTACCAAATGGAGGCAGTTTAGCCTATATCATAGGTAATGTTAATTTGAAATTTAACTTCAAGTGTACTAGTTTCCACAAATAAAAATGTTGATTTTTGTGTTAAATATATAAAATCAGCACAAGTCCCACCACCATCATCCATTGTTACTCATCTTTGATTTCTTCAGGGGGTTTGAAAGCAAGAAGAGGTATCAGAGTTCGACTTCCAAATAGAGAAAAATCATTATATAGTCTCAGTAGCTTGTACTTCTATAATATTTTAATCTTGTTGCCAGTGCTAGCAGTGAGAGAAAGGCCCTAAGACACTGATGTTCAGGCAGACTGAGAATAGCATGAACTATATTTATGTTTCTGACATCAGTGTCCTGGTTTATCTAATGTTGTATGATACGGTCACTAAATGCTCCATACTATCCCATCCTCAGTGAGCCAATATTTTCTAATACGACCCCTTGTTTCAAAAATCATAGAAATTTCAAATAATAATTTGCTAATGTGAGGTTTTCTCTTCCTGTCTGTTTGGAAATCTCATAATCTCTTTACTTTTCATAAACAGTATTCCTCCACTACATTAATATATATTCCAAATCGGATGCTCCTGGGCCAGTAAGAGATAATTCATCAGCTTCCTACTTCAAACACAGCATTTTTAAAACTATTGTGAAGTTTTGTTGTAACAGGAGATCTCTGCACTCTTTAGTACTTGCTTAGATGGGTACGCTTAGTTACCACTGTAACCATGATTCCTGATCTGTCCTTTACCTGTTTTCATTATATTTTCTCAGTATTGAAAAGCAACACGTTTTTACTATGGGAAACAGCAAAAGCTGCTCCTGCCAGATCCTGATTTTTCTACCATATCTCCTTTTATCCCATAGATACCGCCTTCACTGCCCATCTGTCCCATTCCCACACCTGTACATATTCTCTGCAAGGGTTTGCTGGGTTTTTTTAAGTTTCAAGAAATCAGGTTTTTGAGAAGTCTGTTGCCTTCCAGAAAAGAAGTTGCACAAACCAATCCTGTTCTAAGTCTCCTGTGTGAGAATTAGCAAAACCGACAGCAGGTTGTTTAAAANAAAAAAAAAAAAAAAAAGGGCAAGCAGAAAAATGAACTGTGCCAAAAATTTCACTTTCCAAATGGAGTAAAATGCCTGTTTTATGCGAACAAAGGGTTTTTCACTGTTCCATGTTTAAATAAGCCCTTCATCTTTTAATTGATGTAGAGATTTGGATTACAACCCCTTAATGAGTATTGCTTGAGTCTGTAGCATCCTTTTCCTGCAGGTGTGTGTGAGGAATATTATCTGGAATGTTGTAGTTAAGGTGCTAGAGAAATGGAGCCCTAGGACCCTTCCAAAATGCCTGGCCATTGTGATTAACTCATTCTGCTTTCCAACAGGCAGATGGCACATGGGAAGTTAACTTTCCAAAGACAGCTGGAAGTTGCAGGATCAGCCTGATACTTCCTAAACATTTGAGCAGTTTCTGCTTGACAATTGCTGTTCAAATACAGAAATACACAGTATATGCCGCAGCTTTCTTTTTCCCAATCAAGGTTTAAGCAGACGTTTTGAGGATTATGAATGCAACCCTAAAAGTTACTCTGTCTCATGGTATTTATTTTGAGCTTCAGATCCTGATATCCCTTCTGTTTAATTTGATTAATGGTTGATAGAGCCATTCAGAGATGCCCACAGAGGTTTATGGCTTTAATTAAATGCACAGAGACAGCCAGCTCCAGCCAACCTCTGCCTCTTTTAGCTGGACAAGGAGGAAGAGAACAGCGCTTTAACCCTGCTTTCCACACAGCCTCCTGTTCTCTTGCATCCTTAGGGCAGCCAGTGGCCGCTGACATAGCTTAGAGCAGATGCACTCACTGGTAAAGGTGCCAAAGAGCTGTTCTGGCAGCTGCCAGGCAGCTGTCTGCCACCACGGGCACAGCATTTCCTGGGACAGCTCTTCCTCGCAGGGGTTTTCCTCCAGCCAGGAGAGATCTCCTGTTAGGGATTTGGACACTGTTTCGTTGACCTCACCTGTCACACTGGGGATGGTGTCCAAAGCGTGTGTTAGCATCCCTGAGTCGTGCCTTTGAAGATGTGCTCCAGCTATGTCCCTGCTATAGCCATGCAGCGTGAGGTGATGTGGCCCCGCACCACAGGGGTACAGCCTCCAGGAGAGGGGCTGCAGGGAGAGGGGAACATGGAGGGTGGAATGGGGAGTCTGTCCCTTTGACAGATGTCAGAGTGAAAGGAGGGGAAAGCTTTCCCTGCTCACTCAGGCTTGTGTGATGGCAAAAGGAGGGTCCTGGGCTCCGAGCTGCGCCATTGTCTGATCCATCACCGACTAACTTCAGAATATGTGGCGGAACATAATGAAAGGCTTATAAGCTTTTTAAAGGCTCCTGATGAAGGGAGAATTGTACTACTTCTGAACGGGTGAGGGGCTTCCTGCGTTTCATGCAAAACTGCAGGTTGTATTTTCCCATGGGATTTGCAGGCTTGCTACAAAGCATATTTAGGGGCTTCACGAGATCTTGGTAAGGTGGTATCGTACAGTTACACCTCTCCTATTTTTCATGGCACTTACGCTATTTTAAGAGCTCCTACAGTTGAGAGCACTACAGGATTTGAGTGTTTTGATTCCTGTATCTTCTGTAGGAAGTGGCTTGTTTTATTCCAGGGCACTGCATTTTGGGGGCACCAGTGAATGACCCAGGAACGTCAGGAGAAAAGAGAGACTGCTGCTTGGTGTCTGCAGGAAATTAGTGAGGATAATCAGCTAGAGGGCACCAATATTTCTTCTTAGGGCTGTTAAATTAGGCCATGTGGACTGGCAGCATATGGATGCATGAGAGAAACATGAGGGCTTTATGAAACTGTTGTGCTAAAAATAATTTTTGGTGTTATTTTTAATAATGTTATCACAGATGAAGAAAGTGAGGTAGAAGTTCATAGCCTGGGACAATTCTTTCTCCTGGTTTACAGGGTAAACACTATAAATTCTTGAGTGTTTGTTTGGCTAGGTAATGCTTTCCAAAAGTATGTCAATGAAGTAGGCATCAGAGCCATAAAATATTTTTCCTATATTTAGATTCTAAATGTGCAATAAAAAGTCATTAAACTTTAGACTCCTAAGCAGCAAAATTGCTTCCAAAAAGGGGCTTGGATGTTAAAATCAGATTTAAAAAAAAAAAAAAAAAAGATTTTAGTATTGCCAGAAATGCACAGTCAGTGTTTTGCGATCAGCGGTGTCAGTAGGCTCAGCTATATCCTAGTAAGTTTTGGTGCTCTCTGGGCACGAGAAGGATCCTGAAACCGTTGAAGGGGGCAGAAGTATTGTAGGATTACCAGTTGATTGGTTAATTTAGAGGATTATGTTTTTAATGCCAAAAAATCCAGTTGCACAGAATTGCAGAATAATTTAGGCTAGAAGGAATTTCTGGGGATCCTCTTTCTAGCCCCTGCTCAAAGCAGGTGCATGGTACGTGGTTTTCCATGTTGCAATAACCTACCTTTACATGGTTTTGATTTATGCAAGAAAGATTAACTATTTAGATTTTTTTCTTTTTGTGTAGTAGAGAGGCAAATACCAAAGAAAGATAAAAGTTAAGGCAAAAGTTGATCCAGATAGTATTTAAGCAACACCAAAATATCCCATACCATTTCACATATATTAGGGAATTTTTTAAAGAATAAAAAACATTGCTCAAGGGTAGCACAAGGGACTTAGTTTAAAGAATTTGTGAATTAATTTTAAATTGTTCTCTTCGTTGCTGACATGCAGAAGGAATTGATAAATACTGAGAGCGAAGCTATACAGCATTTTTTTAGCCAGTGGTTCTGTTTAGGCTTAATCGCTATAATGCAGTGTTAAAATTTACAAAACAGCTTGTAATTGCAGTAGCTTATTTAAACCAGCTATTTGTGGTTATGTCTGCTGAGGAAACTTAAACTTCAATGTTCCCCAGCCATCTAATAGCAGCAAATTGACTGCGGGTCTCTTGAAGGAATATCTAAATGTAGGCTGTTGAATAATCCCTTTGGGGGCCCTGTAACTATTTTTGTGCCTGGATATGCGTCATCAGTGGGTATTTTCTCTGGTGACTAGCTTACATCAGTAGGTCTCCTACCATACGCTCTATCAGTGAGTGACTTATGATTGATGGGAGTCACGGCTGCTGTTTAGCTTTTTATCTGTGACCTCAAATAATGGACAACAGGAATTTCCAGGCTGCTAAATTCCTTGAATGACTGAAGACACGGGATGGCCGTGCCGCTAAGCGCAGGTAGTACCCCGATGCTGGGTGTTCACCGGGGGCTGAGGCGGGGAGGAAGGAGAGGGGGGTTCCTCGGCGGTGAATCCGGCGGCGCCGCGGAGCCGCGAGTTGCGCGTCCCCGCACGCCGGGCAGCGGCCGCGCCGAGGATCGCCGAGCGGCCGTGATGTGATGCTCCAGCTAGCTCCCCGAGCTCTCCAGCCAGCCGTGGCCGCCGCCGGCACTGGCGCTTCCGTGCGTTTAGCAGGCTCGTCTTGAAGGCAGTTCGTCGGTTCTTTTTCTCCCGGGGAGACACGCAGTTTGCGGCTCTGTGGAGGGGAGCGCCGTGGAATTCTCAGTTGCAGTGTGGTTGGGTTTTTAACCCTTTTTGTTGCCATCGGCAGCGAGTGGATTTATTGGCGTGCTTCACTCAGGTGCTGCCCGGGCTAAATCCGAAGGTGCAGTAGGCTACGTGGTCTTAAGGTTAAGTTGCACCTGCCACAGTGACCCACTGAGCACGCAGCCGTAGCTCCTTTCCTGGTGTTCAGTACTTCATATCAAGGAAATAAGGACTGCAGATACTGAGTTATCTCCTCTTTCTCTGTGCACTCTGCCTTTCTGTCAGAAGCTGACATGTGAAATGGGGCTGCAAGACAGCTACAAGATTTTTTGTTACCTGTGATGAATTTAGCAGCTTGAGTCAGCCCTATGGTGAAGCACTTTGTCATTTCTTCTTTCCCTCCTGTTCTTCCCGTCTCAATCCCTTTGATACAGCTATGATAGGAAACAGGAGACTGTGGCTCTCTGTGAACTCGTGCACTGAAGTCTCTCAAGCCCTTCTCCTGGTATCCAGGCCGTAAAAATGACAGATATAGATGCTCCCAGTGTGATGGAGGATTTAAAAAAAAATCCTTAATGCTGTTTATCGCGCGGCATTGTTTGGCTGAGGGAGGATAGCAGCTGGATCCAAATTCCTTCTCACCACTTCTTCCTGTTGGCAGGTGGCCTTCCGCACAGGCTGGGCTTGCAAACTCCCACGCGGGTCTTACTTATTTGAGTGCCTACTATTGTTT
The DNA here is from genome assembly GCA_013397895.1 of Origma solitaria. NCBI lineage: Eukaryota > Metazoa > Chordata > Aves > Passeriformes > Acanthizidae > Origma > Origma solitaria. The sequence continues at coordinate 2,084,379 of VZRL01003661.1, read as the reverse complement.
TTCATTCAGGTGACAGCGGATTGGGTTTTGTGCAAGATTTTGAGACTTGAAAAGTTTCAGAGGGAAAACAGGAGCTTTGTTTTAACTCGCCTGTCTGTTCCCTCCTCCGCATGTACTAGCCCAGAGGTCGTAGTTAATGAATGAAACCAGGCTTCCTGCAGAAGCCAGTTAACCCCTGTCTGTGCCTTTGTTGATACAGAGCTTACAGGCACACTGTCATAGCGTGGATGCCCTCGATCTGGGCAATACGGACTGTGTGTACCTTCCTGCTCCTTTCAGACAGGTGCCTGGTCCAACACATTCATTGGGTCTGAAGTAAGTTTCCCCATCTGCTTGGGCTAATTGAGTGCTGGTTAAGAATTGCATTCAGCAGAAGTAGTAGGAAGAGAAGCAGTAATTGAAAAGAGGCTTGGAAAATCAGAGGGAGAGGAGGGAATGGAAAGGTCTTCATTGAACTGTGATTTACAAGTATACTCTTCCTTTATTTTCAGTTTGGTTTTTTTTCAATCACTTCAGTAAAGTTTTGGGATTCATGACAGACTGGTTATATAATTCAAAATCTGTAAAAGGTTAATCACAAAAATGTTTGATGAATCTTGAGTCATTTGCATTAAAAATCAGTGGATTTTCCTGGAGTGTGCTTTGAAAATGTAAAGCTTGCCAACTGGTTGATGCTGCTCTATGTGTCATTTACCTCAGCTTTCTAGGAATCAAAATGCCTGGCTACACAGTAATATCTTTTGCCTAATATTGACCTCATTTGTCCCCATTTTAGGGGTATCATGTTTCAGGGCAGTGATAGTATTTTAGGGTAGCTTTCATTTACAGTGTTTGTGCAAAAGCTCAGCATTACCACCTCTCCAGAAAGGCTCTGCGGACCTTCTGAACATTTCCAGAAAGGGTCGCCGTTTTCTAAGAAAAAGTGTTGGCAAGTTGCCTGCCGTTTCCTGATGCTTGGCACTGAGGCCAAGGCAGAGGGATGAAATCCAAACTGGCATGTGGCAGTGTGTGTTGGTACCTCCCTGTGTGCTGTGACAGAGGTGTCGCGTTGGGGACAAACTTAATTTAGGTACTGACCCTGCAGTGAAGTCACGCCCTGTGGATGCCTGGATCCATATGCCTACACCGTGTTGCCTTCAGAGACCAAGGGCAGGCACCAAGCTCTGCTGGCACAGCTTGAATTGAGGAACGATGACCGCAGTAGCTAAAGCCTTGTTTTCCAGAAGAACCTTCACTTACTCAATGGCCACCTTTAAAATCTTGAAAGTCACCCTGCACAATGGCTAACTAGGTATTCATCTGTTTAGTTAAAATAATTAGGTGTTGTGAGCAAGGGATACTGCACATCCACTGAAAGTCAAAGTATTCACTGCTACGTCTTGTAATATCTCCATCGGGAAACCTCTCCCTCCTCCAGCGAAGCGTGTTGGTGTTTCAATGTGCAACTAGTTCCCACTGGGCGCAGGACTGTAATTACCATACCTGGGAGGCAAAAACAGAGACTGAATCTGACACAGGAATATCAGGGGCTTCATACTGAAATATTTTTAAAGATTAAATACACTTCTTTTCTCTCCCACCTCTCCCACCTGTTAAATCTATGACTGTACACTCTGTGTGGCTGCTGTAGCGTTGGGTATTTGTTGAGGGTCATAACAATGAATGGGTATTTAATATTTTTGTGTCATTTTTACACAAAGTACTCTCAGTGCTTAAATACTCTTGAGATTAAGGAGGTGCTCTGGGATAGAAAGACCAGCAAAAAAATTAGAAAGCTCACCTTGCCATGGCTCTCCATTTTGACAGCACTATTTTGTTTGAAGAGTGACTGTATGGAGCAGGCAGTGCTGCTCAGTCATTAATGAAATCATAATTACAAGTAAATACATGTTGTTACTGTGAGCTGGCTATATGTTGTAAAAATACTCTGAAATATGAGGCAAAGTAATGATTTGACATTTTCAGGGGACATGGTATATTTTGTTTGTTTTAGTTCAGAATCATCTATGATAGTCATAAATACTTGATCTTTCAAGGTGATCTTTGTGTTTCCAAAAAGTCCAGTTGAAATCATTGAACCAGTTCCCAGATACTTGGAAACTGCAGTTTTGGCCAACTTGTGTAAGGAAGAGCTTGGATAATTTCATTGGTTTGTTTTGGGTTTTGTTCCTTCGGATATTGTGGAAGAAATAAGGATTAACCATCACGTCATTTAGGCATTACTTTTCAGTGGGGAAAAATAAGGAGTTACTCATAAACGTTGCTCATATTTGTAGCCATCAACGTAACAAAAGTGAAGAGGAGGAAAAATAATGCAGTGAAATAATACGAGAAAAATACAGTGTAAAGAAAACTTGGAACAGTGAAAAAGTTACTTCATTTTTGTGAATATAATTTTTTAATCCAATTGTTACAATGAATGGAGAGCCTTCCATCTTTTTGATGTTACTGTGTACAGTAACGTGAAAGAGTGGAGTCAGATACACTTCAGCTCTTCCTGTGTGTTCTGTGCCTGATGACCTTGGTCCTGAGACCTTTAGTCATCAGCTCACTCCTTCCTGCAAGTGGCCAGTGACTTTCATAAGATTGTTGGAGATACAGGACTAGGTTGTCAGTAATTTCATGGATTTTTGAAAGTTACCTTGGCATCAAACAGTTCATTTGAATGAAATCCACCCATTTGTTTGCACGTGAGGAAGAAGAGAGAAATAAACTGCAGGTGAAGGCTGTGCACTGTGGCAGACAGAAAGGTACCTCCTTTATGTCAATAGTCTGGCACCAACTCCTGTAAACTGTGGCAAAGTCTTCTGCTCATCTCCTGTCTTGTTTCTTGTATCTACACGGAGCAGTAATTCTCGTAGCGATTTTTGCTCTTGGCAGTATTGCTCTTTAGTGCCACAAAGTGAGCATTTTTCCTGCAGGACCTCAAACAGCTCAACAAGTGGTGAGCTGCCAGTGACTCAGCCCAGCATCCCTGCCCATCTGCTTGCAGCCACCAGCACTCCCTAGCAGCCGCCTGCTCTCAGACACAGAGCCAGGCGTGAATCCTGAGACAGGAGCGGGTGAGGGACAGGGTTATCCTGGGTAAAGAGGTCCTGTACTCCAAGGAGACAGGGAGGGAAGAAGCTTCCTTCCAACCCGAGTTAAATTTTTTCTGAGGCACATCCTGGCCTTTTGCATGATGTTGAGATTGGCTTGGAAACTTGCTGTAAAGAAAGCAGGAAAGAAATGCCACACACTGTCATCCCCAGGAGCCTTGATAATGTCAGGACACCTGACGGTACAGCGGCACTTCAAAAATGGCACTGTCACGAAGGATTTACATGATACTGCAACAGCTAATAACATCGAGGGCAGTACAAGCCACTTATTCAAAATTGCTGAGGAGTTTGCCAAGTGTCTGTAGTTTCACGACATGACTTTATCCCTCTGCAGGCAGGCCTTAAGCATTGAGGACTTTTCCAGAAACTCATCTAGTCTTTCTCAAGTACAATTGCCAGTTGCTACCCTGCTACTTAGAAATAATAGCAACTAAGTAAAAAATAATAAATTCCTTACCAGGTGGTCATTTTGATTTCACAAACTTACTCCAACATCCTCAAGTCTGGACTCTCTGCAGCTTTCGTTCTAGTACCCTTATTCATCCTTTTGGGCTGTGAAGTGAATGAATATTTGGAGATTTCTCTGTGTGCTGCTCGTGACCATCTTTGTTCAGGGACAGAGGAGATACAAAGTCAGTCCTTGAGGTCATGACATCTTCTGTCCCTTCCCTGGGAGGTAGCATAACAATCTGCAGTGTCAAACTCCTTTCTCTTCTCCAAGGAATTCTATTTCCATATACAAAGGCCAGCCAGATACCCTAATCTGGAAGTCTGTAATGTGGGAATGAAAAAGAAATGGGGTTTTTACAACTATGAAACAGAAAATTCATTAAACCCCCTTTCACTAATATGCAGGGAAAAGTGATAGTAACCAAATTTTCTCAGTCTAACCAAATCATGGAGCATCACATTGACTAAAGAAAATAGGAGCCTTTTGAGGCTGCTTTGCTAGTAGCCCTCCATCCTCTATAAAGCTCAGAGCCATGCACTGATGAAATACAGCCTGTCTTTAGAAGCAAGATAGTGATTTTCCACCCTCTTGACTCTTGACCAGGAGCTCAGGTCTCATGCAAGCAGAAGCTTGCCACTGATTACAGAGGGAGCAAGGCTGCAAATCAGAAGGTCAGTTGCTCTTTCTAGTTTAGTATTTTATACCTTGATTGCTATTAAATTAAATATCATAGTGGTATCAGAGCCAAGATCGCCTAAAAGGGAATAACTGTCTCAAAGAGGTATAAAGTAGTAAAATGATGCAAATGAGCAAAAGGAGTATGAGTTGAACTACCAGGACAAAAAATCATTATGGTGAAAATCTGTTCTCTTGGTGGAAACTAGAGGAGCTGATGAGTTTGAGCAACTCAAAAGTGACTTGGACAAAATGCTGAAAAAATATACTACATAGACTTTTCTTACTTGGATACAATGTGATCTAACAGACCTTGGTCATTTCCTTCTTAATCTAATTTCTGAGATTCTAAGATCACTTTTTTAAAAAATGGTAATTTTCTTGTCTATCTCATGGTAAACCTTCTTCATGAAGTTTTTTGTCAGTTTTGCCTCAGAGGGAGGCATTTGCAGTAATCCAGCGTGGTGGTATTTTGCAGACTCCAAACAGGTTTCTCATGGCCATATCTTGCCATTGCTCCATTGTAAAATTCTCAGAATACTTGATAGGAGTTTTGTATTAAATTGTAAGGTATTTATATCCAGCTGCTCTTTAGAGGCCCGAGTCATATCCATGCTCTATTCCCAGGGTAGCCTTCTTCCAGTTCTTTAAAGCTACAATTTGGCTTTACAGGAAATAATAGTCATGCCTACCACACTGTAACTAAAATATTCAGACACATGAATCTTTTTCTTAACTTCCTATAAAAATGTCATTTGTAGATCTATTTTGTTTGCTCTGGTTTGACTATAGTATAAACATGAGTTTATTAAAACATTAGCTCTAAGTTGCAGTTCTTTCTTGAGACTGTAAGGTCTTACAAAAAATATTACTGAAACAGCAGGGCAAAACCACATATTAACAGAAAAATGAATAATGAGTCTGTTTTCATATGGATTTTTTTAAAAGTACAGCTTGTAGTTGAACTAAATGTACTATTTCTTCCACTTCAGTCAGGAAGCCCTCATAGACTTTTGACAGTGCCGCCAAAAAATTAATGCTTCAGCTGTTTGAAAGATATCAAAAGCTAGTTTGACAATTGTAATCTCTTCCAGGAATTCCCTTTCCCATTTTCCCTCCCTATAAAAACAGATAACAAGATGCTTATATAGTAGAAATGGAAAGTCAGAGCTATTTTACGAAGAGTTGTGCATTCCTTCCAGCCTTAGGAGATGAGGCATGACATCTCCACGACACGCTAGGAAACGCAGGCACTCTGTTGTGTAAGTAGCATTTGCTTCAAGGATTAGCTGGTTGCCAAGATAGCACAGATTTAAATGTTTCCTAAGCCATTTCTGAGATTTTACGTAACATGGCAGCGACAGGAGAGCTGGAGAGATGGCTGGGTAGGAACTCAAAACAGTGACCAAGGAAAGACAAAACCAAAGGAAGCAGAGAAATATGCTGTGTGTGCCAGCATCAGCTGACACAGCAGAACTGAAGGCAAGGGAAAGCAGCACCAGCTGGGCTTCTCTTGAATTTCTGTCCTCACTTTTACATGCAACAAGATGAGACAAACTGAAAGGAGACGCCGCTTGAACTTTTGTTCTGAAGCATCTCGAAAAGACACTGAAACATAGACTCAAAGGTCAGAAGTGTTCCCTTTTCTGGAACAAATACCCAGGACAGCTGTTAATACTACTCTGTCTTTTAAGGCTAATCTTTAATAGTATTTAGTGATACGCATTAAGAAATATATAGTATTACTGTGTCTATGGTGAGGAACGGTTTGTTCTTCTCTAATGACAGAAAGGAGATTCTGTGTTAGGAAGAGTGAAATAATTAAAGACATTGCCAATAAAAAAGCCACTGTATTTGCAGTGGGTGCCCTTGTGTTCAGCAAATGCCAATTAGAGAAATGTCACTTTATGTGTGCGATGGGTTATTACTGCACAAACACTCGTACAATTATGCGCTGGGTCAGAAGGGCAAGTTACCTTCACCTCACAGCCATTATTTTAAAGCAAACACAAAACCAGGCACACAAACATTAGGCGCTGTGGCAGGGGAACAGTAAAGTAATGACTGTTTGAAAATGCAGGCTAAAGAAAAAAAGAGTCCATGTAACAAGCTTTGGCATTGTGGGAGGTAATTTTTACCATGTCTGCACTATGTGGATTAGAAACATCATCTTTATATAACGGAGAAGCAAACGCTTCCTTCCGCCACCTTAAATACTGTTACATTGTTCTGATGCTTGGAAGTGTGAAGGGAATATACAGAATATACATTTCTTTCAGTTACCTTCTTTGATGCTGAAATATTTGTAGTCCATATGCCCTTGTAAATGAGTTTATGCACTTCCTTCTGTTGTGCTACCAATGGTCTGATGTCACCATCATCTGATGCACCCTGCTCTCAGCTCTTTTGTGGCTCTGACTGACTTTAGTAAATGGAATAAAGGGCAGTTCTGCAAGTGACCTTGTGCAAGACATGTCCTTGGGTGTTTATTACTTGCACTTGTTTGGGGGTGTTCTACTTGGTATTTGATTTTGCATGTTTTGCCTGAAGCTTCACTGGATTCAAATCTAAATAGGCAGAATGTGCTGGGGATGCTGTGGCCATCTTGGGTGCACACAGGATAGCTGCGCTGTATGTGGATTCATAAGTTTTGCTCTAAGGCTATCAGGTTTGTCTTCTTTTCTAATGTGGTTGCCATCTGTGCTTGCTCTGGCTTCACTCTGGGTCGTAAGAAAGAGCACAGTTCAGCAGGGATTGTGTTACCATCAGTGGCCTGAACCTTTGTGCTCGCTTGACCTCATACCTCTAGGAAGCTCAGCTAGCAAACATAGCACAGACCTTTGTGGCAACACCCTCTGGGAGCGTGGGCAGCCGCTAAGGTTATCCTGCTTCCATATATGCCGAGGTATTTTCATTGACATGCTCTTTTCACGGGTTTGAGATCACTGTGGCTTTGAAGTACCAGCTTTCCCTAAAGCAAAAGCACTGTGCTCACCCGAGGACCTGCTCGAACCCAGCATCTGCTGGGGCAGGACGGGGTGGCAGAAGTTAAATGGAGAGCGTTAGTTTGAAAAATTTTATGAGGTCACCATCCTTTCAAATTGGTTTACACAGATGGCTGTCTGTTTTGTTGCTTTGTCCTTGCCTAATAGTAACTGTTTATGGAAAAACGAATTGCTTTGCAGAAGGAGGTCCAAAAGCTCATGCTGTTGTTTCCCTCACTGGTGATTCTTCGTGTTTTTATGGGCATACAAAGATTTGGCCTGAAATGAAGATTAATTAGGAAGCATAGTGAATGATTAACTGTTCGACTTGTTCCTAAGCTCTGTAGTCACCTGGTTAGAAACGATTTCCCAAACTGCAGGAGATAAGAGAAGGTTATTCCTGGTTTCACAAGGTCTATATTGTTAGGGCTGTGTTGTGTGTACTCTGACATCAGCTGATATCTACGCAAGTTGGGTCCAGTTTCTCATCCAAACCACTTCCTGGGGTTTTCTCGGGTAATGGCAGTGATTCAGAAGACACCACGGTGCCTCAGAAAGCCATTTTTTACACATTGCACCCAGACTGTGTGACCATGAAGAAACTAAGTTCTTAGGAAAGAGTTTTTTTCTTAAAAATACCCACTTTTTTTTTGTTTGTTCTGCATTCAGATTTAGATGTACACTGCTTGGCTTGTGTCGTACTGACCTGTTCATGGACTCACCGTCTGTATTGTGGAAGATGTAGGAATATGATCTAAATCTATGCATGAGGCAGAAGCCTGAGGCCAGTCTCCAGGCAGAGATGCTGATTTGGCATCCCAGATTGTTCCTACCTGGAAAATAATTAAAAAAAACCCAACCAAGTATTAGATAGGATTACATTTTTTTAAAGCAAATCAAAATCTAAATAATGGTACTCTGCACTTTTGCAGGACTGTCTACTTAAGAAGCTGAGAGTGAGTTAGGAACATTGATGAAGCCTCTATTCTGTGAGGTGGGTATGTGTTTATTATTATGATTTTGAAAAAGCTTAGAAAATTCAAAGCATTTGCCTGAGTCCAGCTACAGAACTATTTAAGAGCTGGGAATAGAGTCCAGAAATTTTCTGCCATGGCACGTGTTCTGATCTACACTTACAAGTAAGGTCTTTTGCCCTTCTCTGGAAGGAAGTGATGAGTTTTTGCATTCTGTTAGTGTTTCAAGTGGCTCTTTTGATTTTTGATTTCTGACTAATGGAATAAGTGACTCTCACAGATACTTTTGCTCTGCTATCCTCTGCTCTTGCAGAGGAGCAGAGCCTTAGATCAAAGTTTGAGGAGATAACAATCTGTAATATGGGAAGTCAGTGGAAATCAGACGTGTCCACTGGATCCAGGCCAAACATAATCTGGGGCTCAGAAGTGTTCAATGTGTTTCATTTTTCATTTTTTAGCATTCCGTCATGGTCAGATGCACCAGCAGTCTTTTAATAAATCCCCTTCCATATTCAGACTTGCAGCTCAGGTTTGCAGGCCCGTGGGGGCTGGATTATTTGAATAAGTCTGAGAAGTGAAACTGAACATTTGTAGGTGCAGCAATTACAGGCAGCCAATCTAGTGAATCTTGTAATTTTGATAACCTTTGTTATTATAAGATGCTGCATGCAAAACCGTCAGCTCTGCTTGCACTCTGCGTGAGCAGCTCAGACATGGACCCTCAACCCTTCCTTGTGCCAAGGCTGCTTGCCCACTCCTGCTCGAGCAGCCCCATTCCCGGGGAGCTTGTCTTGAGCAGTGACCTGGAGAATCTCTCTCCTGGGTTCTTGGTTATTTGCACCACTTCCCCTTTTGGCATTGTGAGGTAAACCCTGTTGAGTGGGCTTCTGCCTCCTGCTTCATGCCATCGGGATCCTGGATTTGCTGTGGCAAGAAATAAGTCAGGATTGGAATTTTTTTTTTAAACTAGTGTTTGCCTTTAAAAGCCTTTTTTGGAATAAATTACTCTGACAGTAAGTACCAAAATAGGTATTGATAAAATATGAATTTATGCATGCCAGCATTTATCTCTTTTGTATCTATTCACAAATACATACCGAAAATTGACTCTAGCTCCATATGGCTCCCAATCTCTTCCCTCCCCCAGCTGTCAGCTTCTCCTCACCTGGATGAATAAAAGGGAGCAGAGTGCTGGGCCATGAACTGAAGGTGGGTGTAGCAGAAAAGTTACATTGACTATGTTTTTCTCTGGGACATCACTGTGGCTCCTCAAGTGCTTCTCAGTTTGGATGGAAAATGCCTTAAAAAGGTGATGCTGTTTGGTGCCAATCTCAGTTTCACACTCTGAAAAAGGAATGAACATACTCAGAGTGCGAGTTACTTATGTGCTGATTTGCTTTCTGGGAGCAGTGGTTGTGTCAAAGCTTTAGAAGCTTTTCAGTACACACTATCAATTAAAATCACTTATTTTTTAATCTGAAATTTCCACTTGCCTGAAGTAGAGAAGACAGGCCTGCTCGTAATCTATTCAACAGGGCTATAAGGAAGTTGAGAAACCTCCACTCCAAGACCTTCCATTTTCTGAGCATAAGTGCCATTTATTTTGCTCAGGTCTGAAGTGTTTAAATTCAAAATCCATGGTGGGAGTTGCAATACATCGTTTGACTGAAATGATGCAAATCCCTTGCTGTGGTGTAAAATGATGTGAGATCTTTGGGAGGGAAACCCCCCATTTTTTCTGCCCTAATGTGTCTGGAGGTGAAAGGCGCAGGTTTCCCATGTCCCTGCAGGATGGGTGGAGGGGTGGCACAGCTCTCTGCCTCACTGCCCACATGGCACTGCTGGAAAACCCCCACTGGTCACATCAGCACCTTGATGTCAACCAACTCCTCAAAGCCTCCGAAATGGGAAAGTTATGATCCAGTATTAAGTTGCCATTAAACAATGACCCCAAAATTACAGTGTTACCTCGGCTTCTGGTGCTGGGTGGGTGGGAACCCAAGTGGACTTCGGTCGCTGACATTTGTCGTAAGGGAGCTGAAATGATCACAGCTGATTTGGAGTTTTTTTCCAAGACCGCTTTCTGCTACTTCCTTTAGAAACCAAACATGAGCCTGCAGCTTTCTGCCCTGTTAGAACATGAGGTTTTGTTGTCAAATTCAGAGCTGTTAGATCAAGTTTTAAAGATATCTAGAGGAATAAACAGGTGAATAAACAGCTAAGGAGGAACATAAGACAAAAGTGGTTGAAAGGAAATTTAGATGGCAGAAGGTTCTGAAATAATTTACCTCTTTTCTAAACTGGGACAAACCCTTGACAACTCTTAAGCAGTAAGACATCTTACTTCAGAACATTTTAAATGTTGTTTCAGTTTTATTTTGCATGAAGATATTTTTATGTCATGAAGGTTTTCCAACTCATCTTGTATGTCTTGTTAAATTGTAATTCTCTGAGTAGCACAATAGTGTCAAAATTAGTATTGAAGTACCTTGTTATATCACAAGGCCTATTACTTTCATTAATCTTCATTTAAACCAGGGACAAAATTTCTGTATTTCATGGAACTTTTCATTTCTGTCAAATCAGTATGTTTTTCTTTCAAGAAACCCCAGTATGAAAGGTTTGGATGAGTTACAGTTTTAGAATTTTTTTCAATTTTTACTATTCAGTTTCACTTTTTAAAATTAGTAAAACGTGCCTTCTTTTACTGTCTATAAACCCCACAAATCCCTAGAATTATGTATTTATGAATGCATAGGATTTCAGCACAGATAGGACTGAGTTTTCATTTCTGTGAGAATGTTTACAGTTGAATGGTCTCAGGAATAAAACTGCAGCTTTTTTACGTGTATGTTTTGCGAATATAGAACTTGCACATGCTCTGAGCTGTGAACCAAAAGCTTCAGATTGAGCCAGCAGAGAGGAAGGAATTTGTCTGCTATACAGCAAAAGGAAGTATTTGCTGTATTATTGAAGCACATGGCCTTTTGCCATCTTTGATAAAGTATTTAAGGGTTGTGCACCCTAAGTCTGCTGCCCTCTTGACCCAATCATTCATCACTGGCTGTAGATGAGGTAGATGAGATGCAGCTCCATAGGAGAGCCATTGTTTCAGCCCTGCACAGTTCCTCAGAGAACGGAAGCTGCAGACAAAGCAGCTCCCTGTGATTCACCGTGCTGCTCAGCCTCCTGGTGTTTTTTCTCTTACCTATACCTTTTCTGGTCTTGCTCTGTGCTGGCCAAGGTGGATGGGCACACACACGATGAAGCCGTGGGCTTGATCCACTTTCCACTCAGCTTCACTGGGCGTGAATAAGATGAGTGTCTGAGATTTTCTTTTCTGCATTAAAAAGGAAAACCACTTACAATTATCACAGCATTTGCCTTGGCGATGCATTTAAATTTATTTCCCTTTTGACTATTCAACACTGTTGATAGATGATGCTTAAAACATGGAATTGCCCATAATTTTTGTAGCACACTGTGAATTGCCCAGTCTTTTTTTCCCTCTCTGTAAGCAGTTCTGGTTACAGAGATGCCAGCATCCCCAGTAAGTATGCTAAGAATGTAGAGTTATACTTTGTACTGCTAAATTAACAGACAGGAATAGTCACACCAAACCAGATTCAGCTCCCAGATGGGAAAGCGTCTCCTCTAGCCCAAATTTTAATGACTTTTTTACATGAGAAGTTTTCACCAGTTTAGCATTCTGTGTGATTTAAAACAAATGCTGTCGTGTCTCTCTGTTGGTGACAGGTAGCTTGTAGAAAATAGAGCTTTCTTTGTTTTCAATGACCAGCCAGGGCTTGGAAATGTCTGGACATTTAGGTAGACTAAGTAGGTTAACTCTTCTTTTATTATCTTAAACTATTTAAATTTAAAAAGATAATTTTTAGTTTAGCAAATGTACTATTTTGGAGCACTGCTTTGAATGGTCTGATTCTTACTCCATTTGTTGTATATGCAATCCTCTTAGCTTTTACATTCCTGTAAGTGACAGGGGAATGAGTCCTAGATGGCATGACAACAATATCAGAAGAGTTAACCTGGATTGTTGTAGGATGTGGTGCTGATGGTGTGAAATATTCTCAGACATTTCTGCCTCCTGACTAGGAAGGGTCTGTTCATGAGATGATGAAATCCATGGTCTTTGGCAGTTTGCCTGTGCCAGCTGGAATATCGTAGGAGATTTTGGCCCCCTGCAAATTCTAACAATGACTGTGTTATGCTGAAATGATGCAGAAGTTTTATGATTTGTTTAAAAGAAGAGAAAGGGTCTCCCACTTATTGTGAATGCTTTACCTAAGAGACACTGCAGTCCACAGCCTGACTTGTCCTTGGAGCACCTTTATGTTTCTGCCATGAAGCCAAATGAGATGTGCAAATGCTGGAAGGAAAACTTAAAAGAGGTGTACATGGGCATTTGGATAGAAATATACTCTGTAGTTGTTCCAGACACTTTAAATACCCTACCCCCCAGTCACTGCAGCTGCTCAGACACTGAGGAGATACTTTAGATGTCATTACTTTGTGCTGTTCTCCAGTTCATGGTATTTCTAATTTTGAGTGCACTGTATTACCCTATTCCTGTTTATAAATCTTTTAAGTGTGCACATTAAAGAAGTAATTAAATTGTCATTATAATTTATAGTATGCCTGAAGTCAATCACCTAATTAAATGGAAAAAGCAGAGAGGTAGTAGGTTCATAAGCATTTATTAAGTACTACAGTATTAATTATGCAGGACTTTTGAACCAAGCAAAAGAGGAAGGAATGGAAACACCAATCAAAAAAGGCTTTCCATTGCTGGCCTTCTCAATTTAATAATGTGAGACACCCCCCAGCCCCCAATTGGCAGGACAACACTAATGCTTTCTTTTTGTTAATTTTTAATGAAATTATGATGGGGGTTTTTTAATGACAATCACTTGCAGTATTTTCCTGTAATATTTTTGAAAGCATAATTTGTCCCCACAAAGGGGCCTATAAATACATCAGTAGAATTGGAAGATACATTTAGAGTTACGGTTTGGGGTGGATTGTGCAGGAGCAGACTCTTGGTTGTCACTCCTCAGTATCTCAGCCAGGGAGTGGAGCCTGTGCTGGTCCCAGAAAAAGGTCTTGGGGGCCACTGGAGGGAGTGGCACTAGGAGAGGGCAGGGATATGCGGGGACAGCATGGACGTGAGAAGGTTTGCACTTTCTTTTCAACTGTTCTCTCACCTCCAGCTGCAAATCCGTGTCACTTGTCCGACAGTGGAGTGTAGGAAATGCTGGCTCACCCTGGGGGCCTGGGGTCAGGAGGAGGCTCTGCAAAGTGGCAGACTGTGGGCTGGAGCCTAAGAAATAAATGGAAGTGCATTATATTAGTGAGCTTGTGAAGCAGGGCTGTCTCACTATGTCTGGTTTGTACTTTGCTGCATTAGATGAGCTGCCTGGGGCAGGCATTTGAACTGAATGGAGCAGAAGCCCTAAAGTCAGGATTTCTTTTCTTTTCCTAGTTTGTTAAAAAATTTAAAACTCTGCCAACACATACCCTGAAATAAACTTGCCTGCATTCCATGTTGTTTCCAGGATTTTCCTTTCAGCCTCAGTCACCTTTACACCTGAACATTAGTCATTGAAACCTCTCTTTTAGATAGCAGGGGGGTCTGATCCATCAGCCCAGGCCCTGAGCCCTGGCTGCACTGAAGCAGACCACGGTCTTTAGGGAGGAGAGAGACTGAGCAGGCAGAGGGAGCTGCTGGGAGCACTGCAGTGGTCCATGATCTCCTACTGATCCATCAGCCTGCAGTGAACAAAGCCCAGCTGGTTCTTGGGAATACAAATGTGGGCAAACATCAGTGACAAACCAGGACAAGTCCCAGTAAGGGTTTTGACAGAACCCACAGCATAGTTTGCCACTCAGTTGGATATTGCTGGTAACGGATACAGTGGAATCCTTGGAAAGGAACACCCAGGCTTTTTTACTGCAAGAACTCATAGCAATAGAAGCTGTTTCACTAGAGATGGGGCCTTTAATAGACCTGTAGATCAGATGTCTTTAAAAGAATAGATGACCAAAAAACCTGCTAGTGTATAACTGGACAGGAAGGAGTTAGGGATTTACCCACTTGCTCTATCATCATCAAATTGATTTAACACATTTGGAACCTAATGGCACAGGTATCAGTTTATCTTGCAGTAATATTAAATAGGAAGTCATTGGCAAAACCTAATCACAACATAAGGGCAGCGTCTGAAAGTTGGACCTGACTTATCTGAAAACTGAAGAACTAGTCCAATAGCTCTTTTTCTGAAATAAAATGAGATTGTGTGATTGGAGTATAAATCCCTGCTGAAGGCCATTTCTTTTCACAGTCTTTAACAGGCTGCACTGAACTGACAGCAAAAATGACCCAAAAAAAAGCTAGGCTGAACTATCAAGATAATTTACTGTGTATAGGTGTTATATGTTTTATACAAAAAAGTCAAGTCTGTTTGGCCATGAGCACTGCAGGATTGTGTACCATCTTCTTTAGTACAAGGATGAAGAGGATTGTACGCTAAGGCCAGATCCAGCAGCTGAGATTGCAGCATCTGTTTCCCTTGTCCCGCACACCTCCTGAGAGGCTTGCATGCCTTGCTGGAGGGACACCTGTGGTTGCTGTTCTTAACCTGTTTATTACTGTAGTTAATGTTTCAAACAGAAATAACTGGGATTCCCTCTGCAACAATGTTTTACCTTATATGGAGAAAATGAAATTATTGACAGCTCTTCCTCTCAGAACTCATAATAACCCTATAATGAGCACAGTCATTATGCTTCAGGTTAGCACTGCAGCAGTGTTATATAAGGAATGTAACTTGACAGTTGTCTGGGAAAAAAAAATATATATATCTCAAAGGTAGTGGCCTAACCAAGGTCTCAGATGACATAATACAAGTTGGGTTATATAATTCATTTTATGGTCAATAAGCCTGTCTTCTGAGCTGCATGTTGGAAAACGTAATGCTTGTCTGTTTGTATCAGACTTCACAGCTCTCTTTAATACAGAAATTGCTCGTGCCATGCTATTGTAATCTGTGTTTTCAGCTTCTCATGCTGGCATCAGCCAAAGGCAGTCCCAGCAGTGGTGTTCTCTCTTTGTTGAAACAGTGAAAAACTAAGAAACCCAAACCTTCCATGTATTGATTCTGAAAACAAGTTGGATGAGTCTTACATTGCAGCTATTTGAAGTAACAGCGGAGCAGAGCAGTTCAGATACACTCTGCCAATCTTTGTATCAAAAGAGAAGAAAGTAAGTCTCCTCTTCCTGTGTCTTTACCACTTTCTTTAGGCATGCATTTTCAATGGGAAAATGGACTTGCTTTATGTAACAGGCAAATGATTTTAAGTCCCAGATATCGTCATGGTATGACGATACACCAAATGAATACTGTATTTAAAATCCACAGTTGTGGAAGTTGCCTGTTTTCAGGTATCACAACCAGCACAGGTGTTCTGTCACAGATGGAGAACTTGACCACTCCAGTCTGTCTTCATGGGTTGCCCAGACATCACTCAGAGGGATCTATGTTAGACATTGGCAGAGTTAGGACAGGTGGATGCTTGGTGGCACATGCCTTGCACACACGGTGTGACTCCAGGCAGCTCAGCCAAAGACTCTCTCGGAATGCATGAGGAGGCCACCAGCTTCTCCTGGAAGTGCCACCAGTGCCCCTGGACCTTCTCTGTGTTGGGAGCACAGGTGTGTCACATGTATCAGGTGAAGGGTGTTACTTAAAAATCAAAGTATATGAGCCATGATTGCAGACCAGGCATATCAGAAGTAGCTTTTAAGTTCCTGCTGCTGGAATTTGGTGAGGCCTCAACAGCCTCCAGATGTTCTGTGTAAATGTTCAGGTAGTCCTGGTGCTGATGTGGCTTCACTCTGCGCAATGCCTAATGGAGGTGACCTAAGTTTATGCAGGGAGGTAACACCCCTTGCTCGTGTTTGGGTGGAAGTTCTCTGGAATTGCAGGGCACATCCTGAAGAAGAGTGGTATTAAATTCCCGTTGTCTCCTTAATGTGATTATTGATTTTGTATTTGGGATTTTCTTAAGGTATCTCTTAGGAGAACAATATTAAATTTGAAAGAACAAATTCCCCTATGAAGCAGGGAGTTGTGCAATGACATATTTGTAACTTCAAGCCTCATAAATTAAATTCCTAACTAGACTTGGTGCAAATATTTAAAATCCTCTTCAGTCCACAAAATCGAAGAGCCAAAGGGCAACCTCAATTCACAGGACTCTTCGGGAAGATGGAAAAGCCCAAAGTCAAGATGAAAGTGTATTTGAGAGAAGAAATCTAGGTACATTGGGTCTGTAGAGAGCCTAAGTGAGAGCTTTAGGTGCACATATATATCCACAAGGCCTGGAATGAACAGGGCAAGATATTTTTATATGTTGCTGAAGGGAAAAAGCGGGGGGAAATACTGTGGTTAAACTGCAGCAGGGAGTACTTTACTACACTGTTCAGTATTGGAAAGGGGTTACTACTGTGCAACATTTAGGTCAGTGGAACAAACTGCCATGGGAGGGTGTGGAGTCAGTCATGGCTAGACTAGGTAAGTGACTATTATAGATGACCTAGGATGACCCATTTAGAGGTGGATTCCATCCCAAATGTTTCTGTGATTTTTGTTCTCTTCAGATTCAACTTTTCTTAGATTAACTTGTTCTTCCAATTGGTATGTGAATTATTACAGCCCTATTGACAAAAAAGAAGCACTGCACTAAGAATAGCGTTGTAACCTAAAATATGACGAATATTGCTTTGCACTTCTTGCAGACGTAAAATGCCAAGTAATTATTACATAAATTCAATAGTGTGTTTGTGTTTATGGATAGTCTCTTGAAATTGGTGTTAAATATCTTATAAATATTTAGCCTATACTTATAACATTTTCTTTTCTTCCTTAGAATGATACTTTTTTCCCCAGAAATGTCTCCATATTTTAAAGATAGGAAACGTATAAAATTTTAGAGAATAATATTACCCCAGAGGTGAGATGCAGTCTGCATCCCCATGACCACATGAACTACATCTCTCTTCCTACAAATGTCTGTTGTGGTGCAGGTTCCCAGGGAAGGATTTAAGGACCTACACACAGTAAGCTGGTGCATGTGTGTGTACATATGTACGTGCATTCCCTTAACTAAGTGTGATAGTCTTACTCAATAGTGACTGTAGTCAGTGGAATTTTTAATTGATCCCAGGGCACAGAAGACGTGTTTTCTCTATGCCAGGTTATGTTTTCTCTCATGACACTATATTGTTCAAAAGCAAGCTTTTAAAATTGGTGCAAGGGCAAAGATTCACTTTCATCCACAGAAGCAGCACGATGTATAGCTAATCACCCCTAGCAGGGAAGAGCATTTCTCTTTGGTCTCAATCCAAGTTCCATTGACTTTTACGATATTTAGATCAAATTTTCTAATCATGTTGCTGTGATGATCTTGAAATTCACTGAGGACTTCATTGCTCATTGCCAGGACTAGTTGTAATGAAATGGTATGAAAAACATTGGAACATAGGTGCCAAAACCTACATCTGCAGTTCAAGTTAAGAATTTCTTTGACTTAGCAGAATGAAAGAAATGGAGTAGCCCCAGCTAGTTAATTCTCACCCCATTTGCTTATCCTCTTTTAATCACATTTGAAACTACTATAGGATTGCTGTATTAGCAAGCAATCCTTAGAGAAGCAGTAACAAGTGGTTTACCTGTCCTGAGGTCATGCAAAGTTCATCAGGCTCTGCCTGGAGCCTCTTCCTGGGGTCTTGTAATTCTGCTTGTCTCCAATGAAGTAGTCCTGACAGAAAAAAATAGCTTATTTTCTTTGACTGCTTGCCCTTTTATAATGTAAGCCATTTCTGGTGGTCACAAAGGTTCTAGAAAAGTGCAATAACAGTTTGGGATATAATT
The DNA here is from genome assembly GCA_013397895.1 of Origma solitaria. Classification (NCBI taxonomy): domain Eukaryota; kingdom Metazoa; phylum Chordata; class Aves; order Passeriformes; family Acanthizidae; genus Origma; species Origma solitaria. The sequence continues at coordinate 2,066,244 of VZRL01003661.1, read as the reverse complement.
GACTGAATTTTAACATACCTGTTGAAACTTCCTGGATCAGAATTGGTGGTATTAATCTCTGGAAACATTCAGTTGGGAATTTGAATAATTCTTTGGAGATGTAGAATTCCGTAGGGATCTGTTTTGTCCTTTTTTCCCTACCTTATCACTTTTCTTAACCATTCATTGTATCTGAGTTTCTGAGCGATCACTGTGGTTTGTTGTGTCTTCTATTCTTCATGAGAAGCCTTTAGCTTGATTTTTTACGTTTCTTAGTAGTGGCATTATGTCTTCCTGGTAGAAACATTTTTTGGGCCTAATGTGTTGACTCTGGTATCCAAAAGCATTTTTAAGTACCGTGCACTTTTCCTGTCTCCTAGGGCAGTTTTTCCTTGGTTGGAGCTTCTACAGTCAGTGTGGCCTCTCACTATTTTTCTGGTTTCATTAATTTTTGAGCAGTAGCCCTAACATAGAATCAAACGTTGAGGGTTTAAGGGGACAAGTCTTTGTGAAATTGCCACCTTATATTCCTTAGTCTTTTGCTTGCGGCTTCACCAAAGCTCAACTGAATGCAGCAGGGAAAGCAAAGGTAGCTTAAAAACCTGTTTTTCCATTTGTCTCGTTCCTGCGGCAACCAGGCCTTGGAGATACCATATGTTAAGATGAAACACCCTCAGAAACCAGGTTTAGCTAATCCCTTCCAGTCTCTTTAAGTCAGTCAGCTTCTTTCTGCCTTTTAGTGTTATGGTAGCTGTTCAAAGCTGGCACATTGCTTTTGGATACAGGCATCAAATTTAGTGGAGACTCTGCTCCCCTGCATGGTCATTTGTGTTTCAAAGGTCAATAATTTTTTTTCTTTAAAATATATTGCTTTTTAATGAGTTTTCTGGGCATACTAGAAAGGGTAATTTAGAGAGGGATTGGTTTAGTACAGTATCTGTACTCTATATTTTATTCTTTCTTGTGTTGACTACCACAAAAGGTTATTCAGGGGGTTTCTTTGTCTACAACAGCATTCACGAGTTTAGAAAATTCAGGATAAAATCTGTGTGTCTGCTTTGACGTAATGAGTCTTCTGTCAAGTACCACACCATAGATAATTTTTACTTAGGGCTTTAAATTCAGTAGCATGTCTGATAAGCTTATTTCTTCAGCTAGTATGTTAGTGATACAGCAAATTAAACCTTCTGTCTTGTCTTTTCCATAACTCTTCATCTATGCTCCAGATCTCAGATTGTGGACAGGACTTGCAAGGGACCGCAAAGGTTAAACATGACCCTCTGCCCATGGATCATCATTGCTTATGAGCTGGAGATTACTACCCCACCACCCTACTTATTGGGAGTGCTCTGTTTCTTACTCCAAGCAAAGCCATCTGGGTTGGCTTTGGTTGAAGGTCAGTGGAGGGCTCACATTGAATGAGGTAGGAAATGTGAGCCTTCAGCCAGCATGGAACAAGTGGGGACAGAAGGACCTTCAGCTTCCATAGCTGGAGGAAGACATGCTGTCATCACTCTTAGCCAGCAACAGTTTTCCTTTAAATGAGACATGCCGGGGTAGCTCGGATAGCTACAAACTTTTGTATCATGTTTACCTGCATGATGCTGAGGAGAAATTCTTGAAACTCATATGGAAAAGTGTACCAGAACCTGTCTTATAACTGTCCTTGCAGGAGCTTTCCACTGGCCTCCAAAACCTAGCCTTTTATCTGAGATTATTCTCCAGGCTGTTGATTACATTTCTCAGAGCTGCAGTGTTCTCAGTGATGATTGCGTCAGGACTATCAGTTGTTATTTCCAGGTCCTCAATTTTCTTTTCAACCTCCTGCTGTTTTAATCCCAAACCTTCAAGCTTCCTGTCTATGGAAACCATAGTAGCCTGGAGTAAGTCCAGCCTTCCAGAAATAGGTACTGTATGTTTTGTAAGAAAATTAGATAATACTGGGTGGCCAATGACCACAGCTGTAGACATTGTGAAACCAAAGGCAGGTAAGCAGGCAAGCCCTCTTAACAGGCTGAAAACAGTGTATAAATATTCTGCCAGATCCTTTCCTGATTGTAATTTTTTCAAAGGCATGTTAAAGTCACTGCCCATTCGCTTATAAAAATCACAGACAACAGTTTTAAAATCTTAAATCGCTTGAATGATTGTGACCAGTAGGTCATAGCACATAGCACACCTGGAAAATATCTTTCACACAGCTCCTGAAAGCCTTCTAATAAAGATATTTTAAAAATACATCTTAAATCAGTTGTGGTTTTCATCATCTTGGTGAATTTGGTTGTTTTCCTAAACTGCCCACATAGTACCAGGCACTTGGTTTGGCATAATTTTCCCCCATGTACATCATGGTCCTCCCTTCTCTGTCCTGGGAGAAGGCTGTGCCTGCAGCAGGCAGCAGCACTAAGCCCACTGCCTACTTCCCCCTTCCCGTGGCGCTGGGGATGGGTGCTGAGCCCAGGCTGAGCCTCGCTGACATGGGTAGGGCCAGGTGGGTGAACCTTCTACACAACAGGGCTGGAACAGGGGCTGGGGTCAGTCATAGGAGTGCTGGAAACTTCTCTTGCTTGTGGAAATGCCATAACCTTTCTGATAAGGGCAGAAGTGGTGAGACATTTTATCTCTGCATTTCTGCAAAAGCAGATGAGAAGGTAGGATTCCCGATAGGGGCAGAAGCCAGTACTGAAGTCTTTATAAAGTATTTCTTGCTCCTGTCAAAGGATGAACATGCCTGTTTTACAGATTTTTGCTGTCTCTGCTGTCTTGGACAAAGGTGTAAAGAGGCATGAGCCTTGACTTGATCTCTGACTAACACACACAAAAGCTCTCACTTTTAGAGAGAACAAACACACTCAGAACAAACCTTTACTTTTACTGAAATACTTTTAGTGTGTTGGATGAGGGAAGAGGGACCTCAGGAAAACGCTGTGCCAGCAAAGAACATAATTTTGCTGGTACGAATGAAGTCTGTGCTGGGAACACTGTCAGTACAGTGTGCTAGGACAGCTGCACCAGCAGAGCGATCCTATTCTGGATGCAGCCTTGTCTTCTGTTCCAGTTTGTCATGCATGATTTATCTTTCTGTCACCTCTTCAGAACCCTAGGCACCTCTCGGCATAAAAAGAAATTAAAACACAATACAGATGAGTCTGCTCTGTATTGGAGTCTTGACCTTTAATATATCAGGTTTTCATATTGCAGCTTTTCCAGCAAATAGGCTATGCTACAAGAACAGAGGTGCTTTAGTTATCTGCAGAGGGTCTGCCTTGGCCATGCTTCAGTTTCATTTGCTTCCACTTGGAACTCTCAAGCTGCCTGAAATGCCTTTGAGAGGAGATAAGGTTTTCAGATTGCCTGTGAGATCACAACCATGAACTCCAGCAGTCCAACGAGGCAAAAAAATTATCCTTAAAAATCAGAGAAAACATCCTGGCAACCCGAGTGTTAGAAGGATTGCTTAATGTTTTGTCTTGTTTTGCCAGTTTAATTTTTATCAGCTCTAGGGGCCTATGTTTTTCCCCTTGGTGCTCTCATTACATTTTGCTTTCCTTATTAAAGAAAGTGTTTGCACCTTACTCTGTGTCTGCGTTCCTCCTGAACAGACTAGTACCTTGCTCCAATAGCAGCTTTGCAGTCAGACTCCTTAGATCAATAAACCATCTTAGTTAGTTGTTGGGTATACCAGATCTGAATTTTAAGGATTCACAGTCACACTTAAAATACCTGATGTAAATTTTAACAGGCATCTAAAGAATTGCTCTACATTTCAGTCATAAAGCTTTGCCAGCGTTACCTTTTGACCAGATCACTGTTTGATTGGGTTTCAGTCTCATGTTTTTCTCTGCAACTATTCATGGTGTTGGTGTTGGTATTGGTTTTTTTCTCCAAGAGACAGACAACTATGTCTTCAGAGAAACAAAACAACTGTGTCAACAGATGGGAGAGAAAATACTGTGTCTGAAATAGTGCTAGGAATAAACCATGTTAAAAATAGGTAGTCTTGCCACAACTGTTTCTTTGGCCAATGTGGAAATCCTTCTTTCCCATACTTGGATGTTATCAAAACTAGACTAAAATCCTGCTAGAAAAGCTGCCAAATAAACCTACAAAAACATTGCTACAACAATAACTACCCTTTTCCTGCCTAATTGTAACAGTTGTGCTAGTAAAGGAGAAAGACTAAGGAAGTTGTGCTGCCACTGGAGAGCTCTGAACAGTGCCAGGGATTGACCCCTGGCCAGCAGCAACTAAAACACAGCTCTTTCACTTGTGGCTATAGATTTTAATGATGTGACCTTCCTCTCCCCTCCCATCAATACTAGGACAACACCAGAGGGAGTCAGAATTTTGCCCCTTCTTAGAAGTGTTTCTGCATTCCTAGGTATGGAGAAAAATAATCTTCCTGTCCCACAAAATATCTGGGGAAAACCCACAGCGGTTCAGCTAACAAGCTGGGGTTTTTTAATAAGAAAACTCCTTTCCTCTCCAAAACTGGAAAGCAAACTGAACTGCTCTAAAATGTTACTGTTACCAGCAGAATTACAGCTGCAGTTTAGACATTGCATTTCTGCTTTCCATCTGTTGTCTCACTTATTTTTTGCTGTTTGTCTCCTTGCTTTCAGCTGTCTCTTCTGTGTCTCAATGTATCCAGCTTTTGTGGCTGACCAGCCAGTTCAGCATTATCACTGTCCTAATGGCTGTAAAGAGAGTGGAGAAGTTCTTCACTAAATGTGTTTTTTCCCCGCAATGCCTCTGTGCTTTGTTTGGTCCATTTTTGTTTGTGCTTGGTACTCCATGTTGTGTCATCTGGGAAGAGCGGAGATGTTTGCATAATGTGTATTTTTCTGGAGTTGTTTAATTTCTGAAAACATTTATACTCTACAGTTGGCAGCACCTTTGGGGCAGGGACAGATTGCAATCTCAGAGAACAAGTCAGTGCATTGACAGCAGCTGGAAGAGCTGAAGAACAGGTAGAGCCTGGCCCTCAGTGCTCCCTTCCCCACATTCCCCACAGCCTTTATCTATGGGGACTTGCTTGGGAGCTTGGCAGAAAGCAGCCTCGGGCAGCAGAGCATAATTTAGGGCAGCCCCACGGTGTTTGTAATTGATTCTGATATCTCCAAAGGTAGATAAGGCTCCTTCATCTGGGGAGAAGGGCAGAGGCAGGCAAATGGTGCAGCCTGCTGCTGGGCATAAATTCCCCATGACTGGTTCCAGCCCTGCTCTTTGCAACAGGCTTTTCCTTTCCCACTTGTCTGCAGTCGAGGAATGCTCCTGGGGATCTGTGCTTGGCTGGAAGTCATCTCTGTTAGATTAATGTTGCTTGCTAAGACTAAAGGAAATTTAAAGGAAAAGAATAGGTTTCAGATGATGTTAGAGGCTGCTCTGTTACTTCAGTCCATCAAGGGAAGAGCCACATTCCTTATCAAAGTAGTGTGTTTATTACCCCCACTCCTTCCTCATTGCCACATGAGGGAAATGTAAATGAAGAGTTGAAATGCCCATTATTTTTCACTGTTCTTCCAGTAGATAAGAAAAGCTCCCAATTCACTCTGTGAAAAGGCTCGGTGAGGCTCATCAGCAGTTCTGGATGTACAGAATTTCCTATGGGTACCTTCTTTCCCTTTTTTTTTTTTTTTTTGTGTTGACTCCTGCCTCTGTGGTCCCTGCAATCTACGGGTAGTATGTATATCTGTGCCCACTCCAAGGATATGTCCCATGGCTTTTTTAGAATTTGTTTTTGCTTAACCGACCTATGGATGAGTTAAAAAGTCTAGTACTTTACATGCATGAGTGACAGTCTGATTAACAGCTGAATTCTACCTTCTTCCAGCCTGATGAGCTCCAAAGGAAATCACGGGAAGTTTTGTGCAACATCCTCGCTCTGTGAAAAACCCATATTCAAAAAGATGCACACTGCTCATTCACTTTTGACTTGAGCACATGCTTTGCTTTGCTGAATTGACTCTACTGATTAGAGATGGAATTAAGCATATGCTTAAATGACTTGCTTAGCTGTGAATGAGGTTGCATAATTTGTCTGCCAGAGCTTTCCTCCCAAATCAGTGAGAGTAGGCTTGGGCCGCAGTGACAGAGAGGTGATGCAGTTGTAATGGGCAGGATAAGCCAATTAAGACTTACGCCCTTTGTATTGTAAAATGGGATTTTGCTTTTTCATTACTGCCAGTTTCAAATTATGGTTGTGAGTTGTGGTCAAGTGGATATGGTTTCATGGAGCAAGTATAGCAAAATATTTTTGCTTCAGCCATAGGAATATATAGCTAAGGGCTCTTGTGTAGCTGTGTTCCAGCTTGCTACTGTTGCACTGCCTCATTTTTCAGACTGTTTGATTCTTGTGTTGGACACAAAAATCATTAGAAAACATTCATTGGCAGCTTTAATAGCATATATTTAGAATGTGAAATAAAAAAGGCAGACACTGTTGCGGCACCATACTCTATTAGTAATTTATTTAACTCCACTCCTCCATATGTGCAAGAGAATAAAAGTTACTCAAATAAACCTGATTTTTAAAAAAATCTTCACATTTATGATTATGAAGGGTTTTGTTTTTTTTTTTCTTTAAGACATCACCTCTTTTTCTGAGAGTCAATGGTGATTGCAGAATACGAAAAATTGCAAAACAAAACTAAGGAGAAGTTCAAGTTAGCTGTGGAGCCAAAAGTGTGATTCAGTAGCTGAAAATATCTCTGCGCTTCATGCATCAAACTCAAACACTGTGCTTTGGCAATGCCCCCTGGATTAGAAGCAGAGTTTGAGGTCATTCCTCCTCCAGCCTGCCATGTATGGATAGGGCCCACGCTCATGACAAATTACTGACTTACCGAGCACACACCAAGAGCAGAGTGACTTCAGTGCAGAGGGATCTTGCCTCACTGAGGAGGACCAAAGACTTCACTGCTGCCTTTCTCTTGGTAGTCTTAAGACCTGGAGGACCAGAGTGCAGGGACTGGGAGAGAGGACACTTTAAACAGTCCCTCTCTAGATGTGGCAGTAACAAGGGTTAGTAAGGTAGAACACTTGTTTCCTTGTAAAGACATCACATGATGTCCAGCATAAGTGCTGTCAAAGTGTGTGCTCAGAGATGGTTTGGTGGCCTGTTCAGATTTTGAAGACAAATGATCTGCTGCCAGTGATGGCGTTACACTGGGACTGCCAACCTGAAACAGTAGTTGCGTAATCCTGTGCTGTACAAGCTGACTCTGCAACCCAGAGTATACTGTCTGAGACTGATTTCAGCTTATCTGGTCTAAATTCAGAGTGCCTTGAGTGAAGTCTATACTTTTAATTAACACCAGACTCAATGAGCTCTTAGTTTTATTTTACAGGGAACCTTGGCTTAGATTTTGCAGGTAAGTCTGTAAACAGACCCTAAATCCTCAGATTACTTTCCCCGCTGACAAATTTCTACTGCTCGCAGGCATCACACTTCCCTTCTGATATCCTGCATGGCTGACCAGTTATCACCTTCTCAGGGGCAAGTTAGCTTTCATCTACTGCTGAGATTGTGCAGCACTATAGCCATTACTCTGCCATGGGCTTGATCTTGCAAGGGTCTTTCCATGGAGATAGTTTTGACAGCTCAAGTGATTGCCATGGTCTAGTGGGATACCTACCACGTTGCAGCCTGCCTACTTAGAGGCCTTAATGGCCACTTAGTGGCTCTGCCTCAGTTTCTTCATAGTGCGCCTCGCTGCATTGGTTTTCCCCAGTGCATGGGTGTCATAGCAGGGTAGTCATTCAAAGAGACAATGGAAGCCAAGGCCACTCAGTGTGGGAGGTTCCTCGTGATGATTTTGCCAAAGTCTGTTTGGATCTGGTGGAGCATGAGCTTTACCTAGAATCCTATCTTGGGCTTGGCTGAGAGCTGATGTTTTCATTTTCCCTGCCCACTCTCGGAGGATGGCCAGATGTACTCCCATCTTCCTGCCAGCTGCCTGCACAAACAGCCCTGCTGGCAGCAGCAGGGTAGGGAAATGGGTTGAGCAATGTGTGTTTGAGGACACTATGTCGATTGTCAGCTTGACCATTGTCTAAAAGCATCAGGCCTGGTTAGTGAGGGTGCTGGTCTCAGCTGGCAGTGTCTAAACCATTATTTGCAGTGAGGTTATGGACCTATACTTAGGGGGATGTGCTCTTGCTAATTTAGCTCCTGGCTGAAGTGGAAAAAACTAACCCAAAATCATAGTTCCAGTGGCAGCAGCAAAATAAGCTCCTATGCAGATTGGGCTCTGAAGATAGAGGAGATAACATAGGGAGGTTCCCAAGAAGAAATTATGTGCTTGGTGTTAATACAGTGAATCACCTATGTGTAAAGTAAGCAAAGTTCACAGGAGATGTTCCTTTTAGTTAACTTTTTTTTGGATTGCAGAGCCTGAGAGACAATAAAACCAGTTCCACTAACACATATGCATTAGCAAATATGTCTATTTTTATTTATATAATATGTATACATATGCACATATGGATATATACATATATTTATGTATATAAACACATATGTATGCACTTGGTGCTCTTTGCATTGAGATCTGCAACATCGTGCTAGCAGGATACCAAAATGAAGAAAAGCTGTCTATAGACCAAATTTAAATAGGCTATCACACTGCTAATGAGAAAATCGAGGAAAACAAAAGAAATATATATGAAAAATAAAGCAGGCTTCAAATCTCTTGTTGTTTTAGTAATAAAGACAAAAATGTTTACAGCATAGAGACATTTGATTAAAAAAATAAATTATATACCTTTAACTTTGGAAGTAGTTCAAGATTTGATTCATTAATTTCATCAAACTGGTAGTAGGAAAACATATTTCTGCGGTATTGAGAGCTGTCAGAATGACCTGGAATTAAGAGGGCAAAGGTAGAGTTTCTGTAAGTATTTTAATTCATCTATTCAAAGATGATTAGTGTGAACACATTAAGAACATCAGTAAAGTAATGGGAAAAATTTTCTTCCACTTTTTCCAAATTCAATTGCATATGGTATGATTGCATTTGATCAGGGCATGAACATAATTTCACAGATGATTATCTTCTGGCATTGATCATATGAAGTCAATTTAAAGTATGACATTGCTTTTACCTTCCTCATGTCAGAAGACTTTTTTGCTTCTAGTCTTAGCTGCTGTAGCTATCAAATTGTGTGTGTAATAAATTGTGTTTTGTTTAGAGAGTGATAACTGTAAAATATTGCCCATTTGGAGAAAAAGTGCTGCTATTGAGATTGATGCCTGGAGCTTAATGCATGATAGCTGCAATCAAGCAAATTTTAGACTTCTTTTTTCTCCCATTACAGACTATAATTCACAGAGTTCTATGGACCGTCTGTGTTTGAAAAGGAGAAAAGGAGCAAAAAAAGCCTTAGAAAATCCACACAGACTGGCTTCACACTGTCTGCATATTACACTACAGAGGCTTTTATGGTCAATTGATTGTATTAAGTAAGAAAACATCTATAAAGAGAGAACTCATCCAAGAGGGTTTGGAGTGGGAGATTTGCATATAGCGCCACTGTTTTGAGTTACCAGCCATGAATTCAAGTTGTTTGGTGATACACTGCAGAAATGCGCATATTTTTCTACCCATATTGCCTGGCTCTTCTTTAGTACAAATTATTCTATATAATCCTGGAACCTGGCTGCAATATAATGGTACCTGTTTTTCTTATAGACCTGGTCAAACTGTGGCTTTAGGCAAATTCCCACACCATGGGAAGTTGCAGTTTGTGCTGGAATGCTGTCTGCTGCAAGCCAGTTAAGGAGTAACACAGGCATGGTTTTATTTGCTCTTTGTACTCTTGAAGCAATTTCACCTGTTTACTGTACTATTTCAGAATCTTAGAATAATTACCAGTAAAATATTACCGAGTTGCTTTCCTAAAATGTTTGTTTCTGATTAAAATGCACATGAGATTTCTGACTTCTTTATGTTTTGGAAGCTGCACAGGAAAGTCCTGATCAACCCCCTACCCTCAACTGACCGTACCGTGTCAGTGTAACAAATACATAAGAAGTAATATAAGACAAAGTCCTTGTTCTTGATCCACGACATGAATTAATCCTTATGGTCAGATGATGCTGATGTGTCTGGTACATTTCTGTTCCACCACTGAAGGTGTAGTTTTATGACTAGAAAATGATTACAGAGGTTGCCAAGACTGCTAACAGTCTTTCAGAAGCAGATGGTGTAGGAGTCATTATCAGAGCACTTCTGCCTGTGTTTCCAGGTCCCATGTAAAAGGCTATTCCCAGAACATCTGAGATACAAAGTTCAAATTGAAAAAAACTCTTCCAAGCAGTGAGACATGCTGTGATTTTCATATTCTTATTTCCCTTCTGATGAGCTTATCTATTCATAGTCCCAATGGCTGGCAAACAACTGCAGCAGATTAGGAGAGTCATGACCAGGTATGACCAAATAGAATCACAGAATCATTTAGGTTGGAAGTCCAGCTGTTAACCCAGCACTGCCAAATCCACGATTAAGCCATGTCCCCAGGTGCCACATGTACATCTTTTTTAAATACCTCCAGGGATGGTGACTCAACCACGGCCCTGGGCAGCTTGTTCCAGTGCTTGACAACTCTTTCCATAAGAAGTTTTTCCTGGTATCCAATCTAAACCTCCTCTGATGCAACTTGAGGTCATTTCGTTTTGTCCAGTCATTTGTTAGTTGGAAGAAGAGACCTAGCGGTTCTAGAAATACTAGAAAATGCTCAGCAGTGGTAGTTGCATTGCTGTCTGGTGGGCAGGCATTGGAGGCGCGCTCTTTTACTTCTGCTGCAAAGGAACAAAGGATCGCTCACATTTTTGCTAATGAGGTGATAAAAACAAATTAAAAGTTCCTGGTTTTACCATCAAAACCATAACTCTGGGAGCTTTAATTAGGCAGAAAAATCCTGTTTGGTGACACGTGCATTATCTGGGCTTGTTAGAGGCTGTACATGTTGGCTGTTCCTTCACACCATGTCCTGTTTGCTAGAACCAGTGCTGCTGTGAGATGGTAGGTTAGTAACGTACTAGTACTGCCAGGACAAAATCCTACGGTCCTTAACCAGATCTTGCTTTGGGTAATATTTTGCCTCCTTGTAAGTAATGATTAAGCTTCTTAAAGACTCAGAAACTGATCCAGCCTTCATTGAATGAATCAGATGCTAGAGTATTCTTTGAGGAACAATGTTGAAGACAGTGAGGTTACCATAGCAAGAGGGAAGACATCAGCTCCGATCAGTTATGAGCTAAAATAAATTAGGGGAAAATGGAACATAGTGTTCCTCATGGATTTCAATTTCAACACCCTTTATGAAGCTGGAGCAGCAATAGTGTGGCTTTCCCTAAATGTCATCTTTCACTTATGGCTTTATTATCTTTTCAGGAAAGTCCCCTCTGCTTCTGCCAGAGTACTATAGACAGGATTTAGTGTAAATGAAAATAACGACCCTTGTCTGCAGATTGCATAAACAAGTTCACGATGCATATTAATGAAATATAACTGTGTGCAAGTGTAGCCAGTATCACTAAAACCAGTTAGGCCTGTGGAAGCACAGGGCATCTGCTTTAGGGCTGGAAGGTATCCGTGCCGTGCCAGGGAGAGGATGTTATGATCCAGAGCACTCTGAGGTCCTACTGAAGGATGGAAGAATAAGGACTCATGACTTCTTTATTGCTTTGCTTTGCTTTTTTGGCTGGGACATTTTTCAGGTCAACTGTAAAAGTGGTGATTGAAATACTGGCCCTGCTAAATACAGAGTTTTGCCCTTGAGTAGAGCCGTGCCAAGGTTTCACCAACAGATTAAAGCCATATTGGGCCATGTCTGTTCAAAGGTTCAAAAGTGGTTCCTGGCTTCACACCCAGATCATTTCCTAGAAAGCTGTAGATTGGTGTGATAAAGCACCAGGGGCTGCAGCCAGAGCATATGTTATTTTATATACTCAGATGCCTGTATAGACTGCTGTTGACATTGCTGGTCAGTAACATTATTGTCTGCTATTTGTTTTGGTTGCTGGTAGCAAACATTGCAGGGAAAAAAAGCATAAGCATATCCATTTTACTGCCAGCCAGTTCCAGGCCTGCTTTACCTTTCAGCTCTTGGCACCCTGTTGTTGGCTCACAGCTGTGCTCTGCTGGCGGTGGAAGCGCCATGTGTCACCCACCCCATGGAGGACAGGCTTTCCCTGTGTAAGGACAGCGTGGGCAGCCACTGCACTCGCTGGAAGCAGAGGGGAGTTTGCTGTTGGCTTCAGGGCCAGCATGGTCAGGCCACAGGCACAAATCCGCAAGTTCGGTGTGCTAAGTTTGAGATTTTCCTGTCCAAGTCCTCTGGCATGTTCCTCTGCCATGACTTGTGTAAGCCCTTGAGGAGCACATGCTTTCTTCTGCTGCGGTGACCTCATCACCTGAGAGCAGCCAGCCAGGGCCCAGTGACATGGCCAGGGAAAAAGAGCAGCAGAAGGGGCGACATGAGCTGCACTTCTTGCTGGGACGCTGCGCACTCCTGGGGTGCTGCCCTGTTCAGGAGCACATCCACCTGGAGTGCTCACACTTGTTGCCTGTCCCCGCCACATCACCTGGCATCTCACATGTGGGCGTTCAGGGACGAAGGGAAGCCTGAAAGAAAGTGCCCTGGGCAAAATGCGTGCTGTGGTTGTCTGTGTGTTCACGCTGCTCTTCGCAAAATCAGAGCAGCCAGGCCCATTGGAGCACGGTGTCTTCCCATCACTGCAGGTTTGTTGCCTCAGTATTAACAAGGTGGGTATTTCAGTCAACTCTGCTGTGCACAAATTAGATGTGAGTCGCCAGTTCCTGGTGCCTTGTCTGTGTGCCCCAGTTCAGGGTATTCAATAACCCACTCCCTGCAGGTGCAAACAGGGCAGCCTGTGGCTGTCTGAACATATCTCCTGGTGCTCCGTGCCTCGGATGGACACGCCCTCCTGCACACGTGTCTACAAGCATGTCTTTTGTATGCAGAAAGTGCTTTCTTTGTGGTCTTCCCCAAGGTGCCATCACATGTAAAGAGAGATGTAAGGATTATGACTGTTTTTCACAGCGTATGCTAATAAGTTATTTTCTAAAACAGACTAGCATCATATGGAAAAGGGAATTCCTAGCGGTGATCTCACTTTTAAAGCACAGTGCTAAACAGGAAAGAAGCAGAATGAAAGACAATCACATTGTTCCAGTTCTATAACAGGAAAGTATTTGCATTTAATTAAGAAGTATGTGCTCTTAAATTAGGATTTGGGCATGATGTTTTCAAAATTAGATAGAAATTAGGCAGAACGCCTGGAATGACAAGGCCTGAGTGTAAAGAGACCACATGCTTTTGTCTTTGACTAAAGACTCTTCATCCTTTGTGTTTACCGTGCTGTTTGTATAAATCATGTTTGAAAATACATCTTTGTATGCACCGACTGGTCTTGTATGTCTGTTGTTTTCACTTTGGCATATATTAGTTGATGTGTATTCTAGCCCACAGCAAGCTGGAGACCACAGAAGAGCTACTGATCACTGGTACCATGTTGCTCTGAAGGTAGCAAGGAGGACTGTGACTGAATCTCTGAAGTTCTTACATGTATTGATGTAGGCGACACCATAATGTCAGTTGAGTTATAAAATCAAACAGCAGGCTGAACTGATCACAGTCCTTAAAAATCTTTAATATTTGTTTTCCAAATAGGTGGAAGAGAGAGTCAACAGCCATATTTGCTGGAGTGGTGAACCAAATTGCTTTGACTGGAACCATTACTCACTTGCACCTTTGATGGCAGCAGCCAGGTAGGAGAGCGAAGGAAGGGTGGTTTTGCACGAACTGAGGGAGTGGGTCTGAGAGCATAGTTTTTCATTCCCAAAAGGCTTCATGTGGAAGTCACTCACATTTAAATCCTGATTATGTGTCCTTTTGTTACAACTGAAGCTAGCTCTTGCTGAAGTCAGAAACATTTCTCTTTTGGAGCATGTTTTTGTTCATTTGGAAGTGATGTCTTTGCTTTGTCCACATATTTGGTTTGCCACTTTTCCTTCTCTTACGCAATTCTTGCATCAAGTATCCAGAGAGCCTGCTTCTTGAACTAAACAAGTAAAAAAGTGTGCTTGTGAAAATACAGGAAGGTATGGTGGGTAAGGTTTTTACATCTGAAATGATTGGAGATTTTTATTTACTTCGTCCTAAAACATAAGTTGGTGATTTCTGCTTGACAGTCTTGCCATTTCAAGTGCACCATGGACAATACTGTTCAAGGTTTAGTTTTTCCTCTGAGTCTTGAACACTTGGGCACACAGAAACTGCAGTTATGAAAGTGCTGATGTTGCTGTATGCAATAACACCCAAGATAGCTTAAAGTTAGGGGGTTCCTATAGAGGTCTTACTATGTCATCAGACAGTTCAGAAGACAATTTATCTTGTCAAGAACAAGTCCATTTTCAGCTACTCACTGCAGCTCTGTCTTTATTTGGGTTGATAGTCAGTCACAAGCTGGTCACTTTTCACATTGACAGTCTCAAAAACTGTGCCTGTGTACAATACACACAGTTACTTTCGTTGCCATAGGAGACCTGAAGCACTGGGAAGTTCCTCATCGCTCATCTTCTCTGTACAGGCACATCCTTGATAGTCAGAGAATTGTTAGCCCTTAGAATTTAGTAAGACTAGTTTGAAAGAGTGAAAGCAGAAGTTTGATCTTGCTCATTGACTTTATCTTTTTTTAAAATTATCCAATATTTATCTTCAGCCATAGGAGCTAGGTGTATAAGGAAGACCCTGATGATTGTCATGTGATACCATGAGCACAGGAGAAGGTGTTAAAGGAAAACACAGAACTTATTTTGAGATAACCCTGCCAGATTTTTCAGAATTGTGTAAATAGTGTTGGACCTATGTTTCATTCTGTATATTAATTCAGTGAAAGAAGGGGTTAAATTGAGAAGGACAATCCCTTGAACTTTTGCTCAACCCTGGAACTGACCCCAAACATTCTGCAGTCCAGGATGGTTCTATATGGGATGTCACTTCTTATGGATCCCCTCACGGTCCCTGCAATGGAAGTCATGGGTATCTGCGTTGTTCCCTTTCTCCTCTGCAGTCACTGAGAGCAGCCGAGATGTTTCCGTGCAGCCTGGGATCAAAGTTGGGTGGGCAGAGCGTGTGAACTGATGGCTGTCAGCAGGGCTGTTACCCCCGCCAGAGGTCCTGTGGAATTTCTGTTTAAAGTTCAGCAGGAAAATAAACTGTCCTCATGCACCCCTGAGTTCTGTTGCCAGTTTGGAAAGCATTAACAGCGTGTGAAATTTATAAGGAGGAGTAATGGAATACTGCTGCAGTATGGAAACCTGGCCATGTCCTGACTCACCAGGCAGGATTTAAGTGGAAAACTGAGAACTTTGGTACACAAGAGTATGGCGGCCATCCTCCAAAATGGGGTTTTAGCACACATTTTTCAGGTTTTGTTAGCATGTAATTTGATGGCACTTGTGTGCATTGGGCCCTTACTGCTGTGGCTCTTGTACACTGAGAACTCTCCCCGGTAATGTGTCAGCCGAGTAATGGCGCACTTCACTTTTTGTTTGGAACAATTGAATTTTAGAATAGATGCTCTCAATTAACCTAGTTCAAACCAATGTTATTGTAACTATGATGATATGTACCACTACCTCGTGTGCTAAGGATATTAAGGCAAGCACTTAATACTGTTAGGGTAGTAAATACGCTGTGTGAGCTAATAAAAGGCTCCCATTAAGAAACAGAACCCTATTACTGCCTGCTTTACAGGTGAAAGCTGCAGTCTGATCCACCACTAGATACAGGGTGGTAGGATGGCACATTTTCTCCGAGGACCAGAGCATGCAATGCTGCCGAACCGGCAGTTCCAGGTGTCCTTCAGGGAACGTTTCCTGCAGCTGAGCAAGATTGCACAAGCTGTGGTGTGGAGGACTAGCTGCTTTATTTTGGCTGAGAATCCTTTGAAGATACTGGTCCCAATTCTCTACCGCCTGAAACCTTTTGCTATTTATACCTGGGTAAAGTGAATGCCTCGCGAGCATAAAATGCCCCTACGCTGGTGCTAAAGGAGCTGTTATCCACTTTGCCCAAATATAAATGACTATGCAAAGGGTGAAGCAAGTTCAAGGTCTCTCTTTTTGTTGTGACATTGCCCCTAGATCCTGCTGCTCATTGCTGACAGTGTGAAAGAGGGAGGCTGCGTCTTCCTGTAGGTTTGAGCTCAAGATGTGCAAACTCGGGGGAGTGAGAGCACTCGCTTCTGGTCCCGCTAGTAGCCAGAGAGAGGCAGAACGCGTTCCTTCCTTCACGTCCCGCAGGCGGCCGAGCAGGGTGGCAGGACAGCAAATCCATTCGCCAGCTTCCTGACAGCCTGTGGCGGGGAGCGGGGACAGTGAGACTCGAAGACGTCCAGAGGAGGCAGAAATGGGCACGGCGCTCTGCAGCCTCACACTGCCGGGCACGAAAGGCGCTCCGGCGGCTCCGGCGGGGCGGGATGGGGAAGGAAGAGCCGCGCCGGGCGGAGCGGCTCCGCAGCGCTCGGCCCCTGGGCAGCCGCGGTGCCTTCTGCCGGCGGCGGGGCGCGCCTGCCTGCGGGGACGCGGTTATTATCTTCTGCTTCTTTCGGAGCGTCCCCACACCCTCCCAAAAAAACAAAACCAACCCCAAAAGCCATGAAAATCAGAGCTTGTTTAATGAAATCTAGCAACTTCGCGTTCCCACACGCGCAGCACGGCGGTGCGCTGACATGCCGCGTACTGTGAGGACACGGTCCTTGACATCCGCGGGCACCGCGAGCTGCTGCTTTCAGACCAGAGCAGAGACACATAAGGATATCGTGAAGGAGAAATTTGCCGTTGCGTATTATAAAACTGAATCCTTAAAAAACCTGCGTGCTTTTGGCAGTGTTTCATATCTTGTAAATAGAACCCATATATATTCATGCGTATTTTAAGCAGAATATGGTGTACTGCAATTTCTGCCATCTAAGCAGATATCTTGGTAGAGTAATTTTAAAACGGAGCTGTTTTTCTTCGTAGCCAGCGCTGCACCAATTAAATAACAAGGCCAGCATCCTGTGTTAGGCATCCTGGCCCCGGATCTGCCGGGTGTCCAAAGGCAATGGAAGAGTTCATGAATTGACCCAGCGCAGGGTGAGGGCATCAGTGGCTGGTTCTCCCTGGGCAGAGCTGCGTGGGGGCTGTGTGCTGCAATGCACGCTGCTGTGCAAGAGGCATTTGCAAAAAGCAAGACATGCAAATGGTCTTGAAATACCGGCAGCAGGAAGGATTTTTTATAATACCTAGATAAACCTCTATATGTTTCGTTTCTGTATAATTCTGCATGTAACCTACTTTTTGCTAGGAATTGGGGGTCAGAACGGCATGAACACTGAATCACTAAACCTCCCACTTGGTGGCATGAATTTTATGTAACTTCCAATACATGTTTATACCTATTTGCATCTCTGTTTTCCTCTGTCTAAAAATATCTTAAGGTTATAGATTCGAGGCTTACAGCTTCAATTAAGACACAGAGTGAACAACTGCAATTTTAAATCTGCCAGTGGCATATATTTAGAATTATTGTTACATACCATGCTGTAGTAACCCTAAGTTATTTCAAAATATAAGCAAGACACTATACTACAATGTCAGTTGTTAAAAGTAAATCCTGTAAACCTTGCTGTGTTCTTATCAGAAATTTGAAGAATTTTCATTTTTGAAAAATTACAGTCCAGTGCCCTGTGGAAATCTGTGTTGAGTGGAGTCTCTTGCTTGCTGACACTTTGCTAAAAAGTTCTGGGACTGCAAATTTCAGCCAGTCGGGAAGCTCAGATCCACACTAGCAGTTACCTCCAGATGGCTGCACATTCATTTGGTACTAAGCCTTCTAGCATCTCAGTGTTTGCATGTTTGGGATGGTGCTGTGTACTGTTCCACTTGTTTTTGTCAGAAAATGTACAGGGCATTGTATGATAAGTTTTGACACATAGTATATCTCAAAGAAGAGATGAGAAAGAGAGTGTGGGGAGATAGAAGGAACAGGAAAAGAGGAGGCCAGGGAAGGAAAGGAGTAAGAAAATGCGGGAAGAGGAGTTTATGTCAGTGTAATGAATTCAGCCTGACTGGCAAATACAATCTGACTGCAAGTTGTGAATTTCATTGAATTTGATCCAAGAAAGACACAGCTGAGCAATCTGCAGGAAGCAATCTTTTCCTAGAAGTATGCAGCTCCAAACTGTACAAATTCTTCCACTGGTCGTAAAATGTCTGTCTGCCACTGAACCTGTGCAATCAGATACTTTTGAAGAGAAAGTGTTGTACTGAAACAGTCAACTAAAGAATAACAAGAAATATCACTAAATGTAGAGTTTTGAAAGAAGAAAACAGATATAATTTGAAGCTGGCCAGTGAAGCCCTAGTGATAAGGACAGTTAATCATTTCTGGTGCAGCTGTTTCCTGACATTTCTGCAAAATGTTGTGGAAAAATTAATGAAGGTTCGTTCAGTAATGGTTTCAACCTTGGCTAGTGGAAAATATGACAGTATTTCCATCGTCAATTAAGAACAAGCAAGGCTTTTTTTTCCGTAGGGGAAGTGGTATGCAGTTTGTAGTGCACAGGAAACTGTAGACTTGAGAGCAGCTGTGTGATAGTAGCAGGTATGCAGAGAATATGGAGAAGGGCCCAGGCCCTCTTCTGTTATCACATGTGCTTCAGTGTAGTAGAAGTAGCTCTGTTATATACTGGAAATACTGGATACTAATGCTATCTAGCATGTGGGGTATTCCTTCGAGTGTCTGGCTCTGAAAATAAATGCCCTTCTTGTCACTTCAGTAGCAAAGCTTGCATTAATAAGGCTTTCATTGCAATCTTATTTTATTACTGTGATGTCACAAAAGACTAATTCCTTCAAGTGGAGAGACACAGGCTTTTTTTTGCGCATCTCTGAAATTCAAGTTACTTGCAATTTGACCTCGGGGTGTCTGGTTGTCGCAGCCATGCAGCATGCCTTGGTGAGCACATGTGGTTGCTGCGCTGCCTGGGTGTGGAGCAGTGGTAGGGCCAAAGGGGAACTCGCTGGCCTCGTGTGCAGCACATGGGCCATGTGTGCGAACTCGGTGTCATGTGTGTGTATGTGGTGCTGCAGGTAGCCAAGAAAGCGTGTGGAAACACGAGCATGGCTGGGGGTGCATTCCCGGTGCAGATCAGCATAGCTGAAGGTCACTGTAGCAGCTGAGCAGTGGCCTTTGACCACTCCTTCACCTTGTAGCCCGCAGCCTCTGGCAGGCAGCCAGCTGCCAGCAGGCTCCTCCAGTGGCGCCTCGGGGCTCCTGCTCCTGCCAGAGATCCACTGTGCTTGTGCTCCAGCCCAACTCAGTTTGGGGTGTGCTGGATCCTCTCTATGCTTGAATAGGCTGTATGGGGCAGAAGGTAGTTGGGAAAGACAGAGTTTCATTCTTTAGAATAAATTGTGAAGGCCAGTCCTGTACAGTCAGTGGAATTAACTTTTTTACTCGAAGGCTTATAAATTTTATTTTGTGTTAAAAATGCATTAGTGTGAAATGTCCAGGTCTGGTACAGAAATATTGTAAATCACTGCAAATGTTTAGGTGAATGATTTAGGTGCTCAGAACCTTTCTAGTACATTTCTAGTACCTTTCTGGACTGTGAGGTTTTGTACGAGCCTGCCTACTGTAGTAGCTTTTTTCTTCCTCTGACTTTCTGAGATACTTTGAGCCCTACCATAAATATGATTTCTAGCCTGTTTACACAGTATGATGATTCATGCTGAAGTGGTGGATAGAAGATGCATTATAATGAATGGTTTATGCTTTCCTAATATCACTCTGTAAAGGAGACACTTACTCAATGCTCCTCCTGCAAATTTAGAAGACCCTTAGCAAGCTTGCTAAAAATGTTTGTTTTGTTCTCTGTAATGGTAGCTGTAGAGTGTGTAGCTCTTATTGACAGGTTTAAGCCAGTGTAAAACAGTTAATAATGATAGAGTTATAGCCATGATTTGTGACCGTTCACATAAGCACATGAAAGTCAGCCCCAAGTTCTCTCTCCCTGATGCAGTCCACTGTGAGAAGCTTCATTTAAGGTTTTCCCAAGCCTGCAATCCCTAGTGCCGGTAAACCTGTTGCTGGAGTCAGTGACAGCTTCACCAGTATCAGAGCTATCAGAGCATTAGAGACAGCTCATATAAGAGCCTCTAGTTAGTCTTGATTTGGGACATTAAAAGATTAATCCTTCAAGCACCCATCTGTAACCACATGCATGTTGCCACTGCAGTCAATATACTCTCATGCCCGCAGTGAGACTGCTTGTGTGCCGCAGGGTGTGCTCAGGAGTAAGGGAAAGACGAGGACTTTGCTCTTGCCGTTTATCTGATGTGGGAAATCTGAGGGTGCTGGGTCAAACATGAGCTGCTTTTAAACTTCTCAGCATGAGGGCTGTGCCTACAGCTGCTTAGGAATTTCCCATAAAAACAATTTGTCAATTGAAAGCGGAATTTCCACAAGAACAAGTTTTCCACTGGAAAATTTCCATATTGCTATTTTTATTTTTTTGTTTTCCCATGGAAATCTCCGAATGAAATACTTCCCTTTAAGTCACTTTACTCCACAAAGAAGACCTTTCATTAGCTAATCTGAGCTAAAATGGTTTCAGTTGCCATTAAGTTGCTTCTGCCTGTTATGTCTCTTGTTGCATGATGAATGGCAGTACAAAAATTTTGTGCTTAAGAAGTTCCTGTGGGCAGATCACCTGAGAGTCTTCGGGTTCCAGACTATGTTGTAGTCAGTTGTGTGAAAAAGGCTACTAATTACTGAAAAAGCAACGTCAAAGTGAAACAGATTCTAAAATAGAGGCCCCAAACCTTGGGAAACCAGGGGAGCCTTGTCCCTTTGTGAGCTTATATCTTTGCTGTTTAAACTCAGTTTCCCAAAACTTTGTGTATTATATACTGGTTATTTAGAATGTCTATGGGGGCTGTAAAGCTCTTGGACTCCATTTGAGATTAATGGGGAATAAAAAGTATGTTTAAGTTATTGTAAAATTGACTAAGATCTTTCAATCAAGGTGAAGGAGTTCCACTTGTCTGGTTTTAATGCTTGTCCCTACCAAGGGCAGCTGGGTAATGGCTGAGACATTACTGTAGGTGACTGGATGCCTGGTGCTGAAGGGAGAGGAGTGCTGCTGGCACCGAGGTGTTCATTGTGTCACACAGTGACCTCTTATGGATGGATGTTAAAAAAGAAAGAATACCACTTTCACTTTTTAAACTAACGGTTTGAATAGTACCAGTATTTGTAGTAGGTGCTGGGTTCTCCTTATGGTACTGTGTCTCCAGACTTCTATGAATCTTTGTCTTGCCACCTCTCATCAGTTCTCCATCCTGTTCCCATTGTCACATGAAACAAGTTCTACTCACAGCACTAAAACTTTGACTATATTCCATGGTGACCAGCTGGCAGTTTTGGTGATTGTCACTGGTGCCACACACAGAGCACTAGCCCCTGTGGCCCTGAGGGAAATGTCCCCCAGGAGGAAATGAGCCGTACCAGAAAGCACACTGTGTGACAGCCACTGCAGCAGAGGAAGCTCACTATCTACATGAGGCTGGAGGCAGGTACAGATTTTTTCACCTGCTGCACACAGGAAGCAGCATGGCCAATATCAGACTTTCCTTCAGGCTGCCTCCCCTGTGCTGCTCAGAAAGGCATGGGAGTTGTGGTTAAATATTACAGTCTAACCTTTTGCTTGCTTACAGACTGAACAGGAGCTAAGTTACTTTAAGCTGTTAGCTCCATTTTAAGTATCTCTTCCACTGGATGAAGGGCAGTTGACTCTCAGTCATCTATCTTCCAAATGAATGACTCAGTGAAAATCCCAGGCTACCTTTACCTGGTCTAGTACAGAGCAGAGCGTGGTGCCAGCACATCAAACGCATCCTCCTCCGTCCCTTGTTCTGCCCCTCTCGTAGGATTATCTCAATTTCCCATTCCCCCTTACTCTGTCACTGACCCTCCTAATTTTCACTGGGTTGCATGAATCCGATTTCTGAATGCTGGCTGTTGGATCTGAACCTTCTTCCTTCTGGGAGGATAGGACTGACAGCTTATGGAGAACTTGCTTGACTGCGAAATCAGGAAGGGTTTTTGAGAGCCGCCTTAGTTGTAAATTCTGCCAACAGCCCCATTCTTACCAGATGGTGTTGGGAACCCTCCCAACCCCAAACCCTTCTGCTTCCCCACTGCTTAGCTGCCCCAGTGCTGCTGAGGACAAAGGTGACAGATCTGAATGGAAAGAAGAAGAGGCACATTAAGGACTGGTCATTAATTTTTTATTTAAATATGTCAACAGTTGCCTTTAGGTGATACCAACATAAGTCACTGGCATTCCAAATGAAGCCAAATAGGCTTCTATGCTAACAGCAAAGACTTAATTGTACCAAAAAGCTGAACACAGTTTCAAAGATAACACAACATGTCTCCACCATTTCCATCTGTGTGTTGTCATTTGGGAAAAACAGCAAAGCCCACCTCACTTGTAATCCCCCTATACTAAAATGCAAGGTGTTCTTCAAGTATAATTGAAACTGGAGTTTTCATTCACCTGTTAGAATTTGAAGACAAACTGAAGGAATGATCACAGCAATTATTCACTCAGTTTGGCAAGAAAAGAACAATTGGCAAAACCTGCATTGGTGACAATCATTTGTATTTCACAGTTGCATTGCAAAGGCCTTGATTCTAAATATAAGGAAGGCAGAAATTGTTCTGTTTAGTGTGTCCTAAAATTATCCAGCACAGAAATACTTTAAGGAAGTGTAAAAATGAATTCTCAATTTCTCAAAAGGCAGCTTAAAGGGGAAGGCATGCTGATGTGGAAGTATTGAATAAATGCTATCTCGGTAACAATTATACCAAATGTAGGGAAGAGTCATACATGTCATATCCTTGTTATAAGATTCATGGAGAAAATACTCCCACTCAGATAGAAATTCACTGTAAACAGCTCTCTTGCTGTTAGAGTTGATGTACTTTTGAAGATGCAGTGGCTCTTAGAAGGAAAGCAGCGTGTTGTGCAATAATGTGACCTTATGTTGCATAGACACTTCCAGTTTTGGAATGTGAAATGTCTGAAACTGGGAGTGGGCGGACAAGAGGTGGAGCCAGTCAGGAGCCTGGGTGGCTGGGTTTCTGAGAAACTCTCTTCTGCTGGTGAGTACTGCTAATTCACCAAGCGCACGGCTAAAGCCCTGAATAGTGCTAAGCTCAACCACCAAACGATATCAAGTTTCAAATGGACATGGAGCTATAGGGTGATATTTTGGAAGTTAATTGTATAAAACCTAGTTGAAAACAAGGCTGAATTCTTTCAGACTCGAAACCACAGCCTCCCAAAATGCGTCAGAGACTCTTGATGCTGCAGCGAGGTCAGCTTCCCTCCCCCCCTACCTGTGAGTCAGGACAATTCTATTAAAGGAAGCTTTTATTGAAGGCTCTCGATAGAGAGGTAGACAACATGCAGGTGGTGAGGAACACAGTGGGACAGAGTTTGGATCCTGTGCCTGCATAAATGGTCATCAACAGGCAGAAGACCATTTTTTCTGGAGAGCAGTGGGATACTAAGGAAAGAATAGTATTTGAGCAAGAGGTAGGTTCGACTGATTTCACCTTCTGTCTAATTAAAACTTGGATTCAGAGTCCACTCAAGCTGGCATTGTATTGATTTCTCAAGAGGGACAAAGGCTAAGTCTCTTGCGGGCTTAATGCCCCCAGTGCTTGTCCACAGTTCCTTCCATATCTACTTTTGCTGAAAATCACAGAAAAATAATTTTAGAGCAGCTCAGTTCACTGTAGAGAGAAAAAGAAGACCAAGGAAGAAACAGAATGTATTTGACAGGTGGGAATTTCAGAGGTGTTATCTTGATTTTCAGTCAAGGCAGACACTTTTTAAAATAGAAACTTCCTGTGGGGTAGTCACCCACTTACTCTTTCCTTTTCTATAAATCCAGACCTGCTCATGGGTGGATCAACACTCCTGGGACTTAAAAATATCCATAAGCAATGCTGCCCCATTTATATTAGTGTGCCTATAACTTTTTCCTTGTTGTTTGTTATTGCTGTTATTACCTGGAGTGCTCTAGCAGAGTGTTAGCATAGATGAAATTCCTGTAACAAGCAGTATTTTGACAACTTGGACCTGTGGTTTTAGATGTGCTCTTCTTCTAATGCTGGCAGATGCTCTGTGCTTCCTGGACTCACTGCTACTGGAGAAGAAGTATGTTACAGCAGCCTGTGATTAAAAAGATACCTCTAGAAATAATTTACTGTATCAGTACTTTTATTATTTCTATGTGAGATTGCTAGCAGCGAGTAAGATGTCCTGGAAACCAGCTGTAGTTATTTAATTCATGACCTGTCAAAAAAGAAGGTTTTGGTTTCCACTCCTGATGAGTGGAAACTCCTCCTTGAGTGAAAAGCAGAGTGTGCAAAGGGCTGACCTACCTGAGCTCTCAGCCCAGTGGGTAGTTCTGCATTTGAATGATTTTCCTGAGAGCACCCCATGTGGAGTTTTCTGCTTTAGTGAAGGCTTATGTTGTACTGGTTTGATCCACTTTCCATTTCACTGGTGGAATATTTCTATTAACTTTCCCACAAGCTGATTCAGACTGCATAAAAAGGGGGAAAAAAGAAGAGATTCAGATTTGAATCCATGGGTGGTGCATTTTATAAGCAATTTCATCAATGCTTTGTTTCTAGAGGTGTAAACAGCCTTTTCTTTAAAAAATGAAAAACAGCTGAATGGACCTCTTTATGCAGATATATCTGAGCCCAAATGTGGACCTATTCACACATGGATTTTGAGTTGGAGAAAATAAGGTGCTCTTGATAGACTTGCTGTGGCAGTTATCTGCATGAGATTACATTTATGTTTTCCTTTCAGAAAGTTTTAAGATGGTTGTGATGGAAAAAGAATTACCTAAAGTGCAAAGCAAGGCCTTGGTTTATCTGAGCTTTGTGATGAGGAGGGTGTGGACAGGCAAACCTAAGCAGAGCAGTGTGGTCTCCCAGAAGGGGTGCAGAACTACCCCAGGCAGAGGATGCTCCTGGACATTTTGACAGCACTAGCTGCCACATTCCTCTGTGTTGTGATTCAGCAAATTGTTTGCCTGTTGGATAAGATGGAAGTATGCTTCCTCTGCCATCTGCCTGGGTGACTGCTGTCCAAACCTGCTCTGACCAGTCAGCAGGAAATGTGAGTGCCTTTGACCTCCACTGGCCTTTTTCTGGCCTTCCTCTGCCCTTTGCTCTTTCTGGCAAGGTCCTGTTGCAGTTAGACTGCAGAATAGCAGCCTAAGTGCCAGCATCTTCCAGCTGTCATGTGAAACTGCAGTTTGGTTTGCATCAGTTCTGTTCTTTTTCTAAGCAGTTTATACAGAATATAAAAGTTCATATCCTATCTTATGATTAGATTTGACATCCTTGAACAGATCAAGGAGAAAAATGAATTGTTACCCTGAAGAAAGCAGTGAAGAAAAATATCAGAGTGATGGCTTTTTTCCTTTTAAATTTTGCTGATCAGAAATCAGTGGCTGAATTTTGGATCAAACATCCATAGCGATTTTGCAATCAAATACTCCCAGCTTGTGAAGATGCAAACAGCAGCTCCTCCAGCTTGCTCTAATGAACCAGCAGCTCTTTGTTGATGCTAGCAAAGCAATTAGGCTCCCTGTTATGCAGTTGCATCTGAACAATTTGGTTTATTTTACTCAAGCAGACCTCACCAATCCACAATTAAAGGGGCATTTTCATCTCACACTTAGGGGCTGAGAAAAAGCTTTCAAAGGTCTCCTCTGACGAGCTTGGGAGAGGAATAAAATCAAACAAGGGTTTTTTTTTTGTGGCAGGAGTTGGGTTGTGACTGAGACAGTTGGCTACTTCATTATAGCAAACACGTAGGTGGCCTTTCTCATGTTTTGAGATCCAAGAGAGGAGCTCTGACTTGACTGACATCTTTGAGGGGAGTGGAGTCAATCCTTTGCAGAAGGAGGGTCAGGTCAGCTGTGCCATATGCAGCATTCACTGACAGTGAACCCTTTCCTCTCAGCTGCTTTGAAGTTACAGTCCCTAGGATCCTTTTGGGCAGGATCAGATCCAAGGGGTGAGATCGCCCTGAATTCGGGCGACTTAAAATGTCTATAATATTTTGCACCTGTTTGACTGTATTATTTATAGCTCATTTTTACCCCTGCTTTCTTTTCAGTGTAACAGTTACCAGCAGACTTCCTTGCTGATACTGGTTCCACTCTGAAGGAAAGGCTCGATGTAATTTGGAGGCTCATTAGGGTGAGATCAGCTCTTGAAACCCGAGTCAAGTTAATGATGAAACTTGAGTTTTGTTAATAATACATTGTAATTATTACTGCCAGCAGGGCAGATTCCTCGTATTTCTCATCTTTTTAGCTTGAGGATCCTAGTTACAGTGATCTTGTTCAACTTGTCAGCTCTTGCACCCCTTGCTTAGGTCTACAAAAGGAAGATGCCTGGTTTCCACCACAAGACTTCCACTTGAGCTTTCCCAGGTAGAGCAGTGTCTCTGCAGATGTCGGTGCATTACATGAGCTGGGGTGCAGAGGGGCCAAGAGGAGGATACACGATCAACAGATGAAGCAGCAGAACGTTAATAATAAAAGACACCTAATTGCATGTGCCCTTTTGCCCAGCAACGAGGACATATGTCAGTGCACAGCAGGCTCCAGGCCCAGGCAACCTGGTCCCATCTCCTACGGGTCTTCCTGAGGATAAAATTGCATTATGAGCCGAGCCGCTTGCCTGGTGCAGTTGCCAATAAAGCATTAATCCTAACCTCTTTGTAGACTGCATCTATGCTTGCACCTCCGAGATGCTGGGCCAGATTGGAGAGGTGGCATAAATCATGGTGTGCCTTACGTGTTGGTGAGTGGGAGGGGAGTGCACACTGGGGAAAATGACACCACGCAGGGGCGGGAGGGAGAAGGCTGTGGCAGGAAAAGCAACCTGTGGCAGGATGTAGGAAGATGTGAGATAGCGCAGACTCTCTTAATGCCGTATTTTCACTCCTGCTGCAGCTTCCCCTGCTGTCCTGTGCTGGCTCCACTGCTTCCATTTACCCATGGCGGGGTGGAGTGCTTTAACTTACTGTAGGCTTTCATTCTGTGGGAAATGCCATTGTGGAGCTGCCGTCCCATCGGAGGTGCAGGAAGCCGTGACATCCAGTCTCGCGCCCCACCTGTGTCATGTGTTTGTGAAGGCATGAGTTAGGGACTTACTTCAGGACAAGATGAAATGGCCTTAAGGTGCACCAGGGGAGGTTTAGTTTGGGTATTAGAACTTTCTTCACAGAGAGGTTGGTCAAGCTGCCCAGCGAAGTGGTGGAGTCACCATCCCTGGAGGTATTTAAAGGTCTTGTGGATGTGGCACTTTGGGACATGGTTTAGTGGACTTGGCAGTGTTAAGTTAATGGTTGGGCTCAATAATATTAAAGGTCTTTTCCAACCTAAATGATTCCATGATTCTACATTTGGTGCAGGAAGTTTCCAATGCCATAATTTAAACACTGGCCAAAGGAGAGAGCCTATAGCAGGAACTTACCAAAAAAGAAGAGCTGCCACCCTGTTTTGTTTTACTTCTGCTCATTATCTTGCCTGTATTGTGACCAAGTATTATTTGTGACACTGAAAGCAGAAAGTTTGTGTACCCTTGAATCCCCAGGGGTAGGCTTAGTACCATTGCAGCAGATTCTCGTCATGATTCTGACAGCAGACAAGGCAAGGAGGAGGTGAACTGGCAGCACTGGAGCATCCAGGAAAGGAGGAAAGACTGAGCTGACTGAAAAGTTCCCATTTCTTTCCCTCAAATTATGTTCGAGTCAGACCTTTCCTTGGTTTTAAATTTAATTTGGGCACAGCTGAAACTCTCTTGTGGGGACACTGACAGCCCAGAGGCCAAAGGCTCCTGTGAGGGTAGAAGGGCTGAGGTGGCACCTCTCCATTGCATGCCCTCTGGAATGGCATGGCAGCGCTGCCAGTGTCCCCAGCCTGTGGGGAGCTGTGGGGAGGCTGCCAGGGTTTGCTCGCAACATGCAGCCAGCCCTGGGTGCAGAGCTTTGGGGAAAAGGCACCAGTCTATGCTGCAGAATTTTGGAAAATACAATGTAATAATACGTGTTATGTTTTCTTAAGTGTACAACAAAGATAATTTTTCATTTTTCTACTACGCTTTTCTGCAGTTTTCTTAGTTTAATCTTCTCCTTTGTACATATTTCTTTAAATAGGTGCAGTCTTAAAAAGAGAGGTAATATATTACTATTGCTTAAACAGAATTTCTGCTCCAAATCTGAGTGGAGGGATAAGCTAAGGTTGTGACCACTATGCTTTTAACTTTATAACTTAGGATCCCCAAACTGGTTGAGGGTATGTGGTCCTGTCTCTTATTAGCCTTATGGAAATATACTGCCAGAATATGGTCTCCAGCATTTAAGCCTACTAATAATTATTTTTACATCCATATTTCCTCTAATATAATAACATTTATTCTTCATATCAGATGAAAATTAAATTGTCTGAAGGATAGTATCATCAACTGATTTGTCTTGCATCATCATGTTTATCTATTCTAGTAAAAAAATCAGTGGTTATTTAATTTACCATTAAGGCATAGAATGAAAAGACAAAATGATGATGCTGAACAAAGAGTGCTTGCATCAATGGGAATTAATCACAGCATATCAAGAAAAGAACATGATCTCAATTTCCCACTGGAGTTAATGTTAAAAATTTAATCTTTAAATTTAATTTAACTTCAATTGCTTTCTGTTTAATTTTGAAATCAGAGGAAAATAAAAATTGTAATGTCAAAATAATAATTTAGATTGAATCTTGCATGTGAAGTTGGCAATATTTTACTGTGGGCTTTTTTCCCTGTTGTAAATGAGAGAAAAGGTCTGGTAAAAACCTGTGTGTTTTTGTGTAAGCCTGGCCCCAGCAGAACTGATGGGTGGTATTTGGAGCCACACAGGAAGGCTGCATAATAATGAAACAAACCCCTCTTGGGACCATCAGCCAAACGAGCCACGATATCAAATAGAAAAAGCAAAATTGTGGGAGAGACCATTTCCTTGCACAGCTCATGCGGAACACTAGACAGCACTAGAAATTTGGCACGAGTGTGGCTTCCACTAGTGGTATCGCAGTCACAGGCTTTAAATAGTTGCAGATGTTCTGAAGGGGCTTCCTTTCGGGAAGCGGGGAGCGAAGCGCATGGGCTGCAGGAGCACAGAATCGCCCTGGAAGCAGACTTGGCTGAACGTCTCTGAGCACCTCATCTGAGTGTGGCTGTGGCTCTCCCTGTTGCTGTCAGACCCATGGGATGCTCCTGTCAGGATGAGCAGTGGGATGGTCCTTGTGGCAGCCCGGCCAAGGCTTGCCAGCTCCTGCACTAGGCCAAGCCCTCTTGTTCTTGCCCAAGGGGTGACCCTTTGGCTGCAGCCTGAAATGGGAGTAAGTCATGTTTCCCTTCCTGGCAGCTGCTTGGTGCAGGGTGAGGGCTGTGCACCAGCCCCAGGCAGGGGCCACGTGCAGGACTGGGCTGTGAGAGAGCCACTGTGTCCCACTGCCCGCAGGCAGGCACAGCCATGCTCCAGGAGTGCGACCTGCCCCTGCCTTCACCTCCTGCTGCCCCTGGAGTTTGCTGGTACAGCTCTCCACCTGCCTCTGAATCTGCTTCCATAGCCCCATGGGCTGTTTATTAGGATGTCTTAATAGAAAGCTTCCAAGTATTTGTTACGGGATGTCAGGATGCAAAAGCCACGTGGAAGATCTGCCTGGTCTTTTCACCTTTGCTCTTGTCATAATGTCAGTGAAAAGGGGATGATTTCAAAATCTGACTTTCCCCCCACCTTGTGTTCTCAAGTTGCTCAAGTTAGAAACAGGAAGCTGTTTTGCATAAAGGTAAGATTGTGTTTTTAACAAGAAAAGTTGGTGTTAGACAGACTAAATATACCCACACAGTCATACTCAGTGGGTAGTCCTGGCTATTTTTAGGCTTTATTTGTGCCTCTCTTTATTTGTTGTTTTTTTTAGTGACACCTCCACTGTACCTTCAGCTCGTAGTGAGGCACCACTTCCTGCGCTGGTATGAAACTGGCAATTACAGCCAGCCTTGTCAGGTGTCATTTATCAGGCATTGCAGAGGGCTGGTTTCAGCAAAGGAAGAACAAAGCTTAATAAAAAGAGAGAGAGGGAGAAGCATTCTCTTAATAATTTGCCCTTTGCAACAACAGACCCTTATCAGATCACCCACGCTCATCTGGCTGCTGACGCTGTACTTGCTTCATTAGTACGAGCTATTTTTACACCTTTTGTGTCTTTTGAGGAACTGAGTGGGCCTGCTGGCTTGTAGTGATTCACCATCTCCAGGCGAACAGGGTGTCCTCAAACCCTGTCGGTGGGGGAGGAAGGGAAAAGTAGGGGGAAGAGTTCAATTGAATAAGCAAGTCAGTTAAGCTAATTATTTGTCTTAGGTGGTCTGAGTGCTAAAACATTGCACTGTAGTCTCAAGGAAAATAGCTTATGTGTTTTTGGTTTGCAGTACAGCATTTCAGATTGTTATGAGCTATCACAAGGAACATTTAGTAATAATTAGTTTGAGTGTAGCTAGAAGTCCTGCATGCTTGTGCATATACTCTGTGTGTTTATTTCCCTGTCTATAAAGGGAATGTTGAAGGCTAGACATGGGGATGTTTGGGAGTTGAACTTGATCTTTAAAGGCCCCTTCCAACCCCAGACATTGGATTGCATGTTAGTGATGCATTCTTTTGTTTGTACTGTACAAGTGTCGTCGGTGTATCACAAGCACCCAAGAGGCTTTTGACCCAAACTGTTGGGTGACTTCACTTCCACTTCTGATAATGGAAAGAAAAACTAAACTTGGTGGAATGAGCCAGGCAGCATTCAGGAGAAGGAGAACCCTGTATGAAGTTGTTTGGAGTTTTTTTAAGCTGAGCAGCAGTTGCTTTCCCTTTTGATGGACCATCAGTCCTGAGAATGTCCTCTTAGAACCTACTGAGCTCTTGCCTGGTGGCTGAAATTAGGATTCTCTGCTGCCCTTACTTCAGCTTTTCATGGATAGGAGTAATTTGGTGTTCAATGGTTTCATATTACAGATTTCCTTGGAGTCGTTTCAAAAGTTAGTGATATGTGGGGTACATATATGAAACTTTAAGGTGTTGTGGTGATGCACCCTGGTCTACCCTTGTTTGATAAAAGTCATCATGAAACCTGAATGGTGTCTTTCTTGAATAATGTTTTGGGTTTCATTGTATTGTGCTTGTTGAGATTCTGTAACTTGGCTGTCAGCTTGGTCTGTCCCTTAAATATCAACAGCTCTGGAATAACAGAGGTTTAAAATATATCTTTAGGCATTTTGGTAGACCTTCATCTCTTCAGAAGTGTTTGCTTGGGAGAGTGATGATAATGTTAATAAACACAGTTGATTTGTGTTTTGTAGAAAAACTTAAGGGCAAAGAGTGAAATTTCATGTATGCCTACAAAATGCAGCAAAAAGCATATGCATATTTTAATGAATTTTTAAGAGGTGTTCTAATGCAATTGAATATTATACATACTGACTTTCAATGCTTCATACAGTAAAAAAGAACAAAGTACTGTAAAATACATCCAGAACAATTTTAAAGAGGCTTTTTTTCCTTTTTTTCCTCTGCTAGCCATCCTGAGGGTTGTAAAGAAAGCAGCTTTCTTAAATATGCAGTCTAATGAATGTATCCTACATTACCACTGTAGTGATCAGAATCTTTAGGCAGTGCTCTGTGACTGGATTTGCTACAGCAAAATGCCTGTATTGAGTCATTAGTCAGAATGAAACATTTTGGCTGCTGAGTAAGGACTGTTGTGACATCTGTGCGATATTTAGGATTTGAAGCTTAATAGCTGATCTCAGCTGAACTCTTAAAAAGTATTCAGGATGGATTGAAATAAAACTGCTGTGAAGACCCATTCTACTTTGGGGGCAAAAAAAAGTGGGAAAAGAAAGTAGTAAGAAACATACTGCTGATGTTTAGCATGTGTCTGTTTTTATTTTGAAATGTGATGACCACAGACCTTAGTAAACAATGACAGGTTTTAAAATTAGCTTGTATAATAATTGGTGTGAGTGAAAAACAACAAGCTCAGGAGCTATAAATGTCTTCCTCTGTAATTCTTCCCAGGGCGAGGGTTTCAGTCAGAAGCAGTGCATTTGCTTGCTTAAAAAAGGTGTTTGAAAGATACTGATATTTTCATGTGAAATGAAAGTGGTTTCTTCTGCCATGGTGTGAAAGGAGGCATGGCTGTTCGCAAAATCTGCCACAGTTGCATAATTAGGGTTGTGTAACTTTTTAACTTAAAAAACCTCACTTCCCAGAAAATGCAGTTATATTTTCCCTCTGAGGTGAAAATCCTAGGCAAAGTCCTGATATTTGTCTACCATTTCCTTTTGGCATGAGAAGAATAATTACTTTGTACCTAAAAATGTTACAATATTTACACAAATCTAGATTTTCTTTTTTTTTCCTGGAAAAACTTGAGGGAAAACTGTATGATATCTTAATAGGGATTTACCAGTACAGCTGTGTTCTCCCCAGTGGCTGCCCATTTGCAGTTCTTGTGTGAAAATGATGAGGCATTTCAGCCTTTGCATGGCATTTCCATTAGGAAGATTCTTATATCTGACAGCTTTAACAGTTTGAACTCTCCAGTGAAAATGTTCTTACCCTTCTCACTGTAGATGATGTTTTATAAGTCTGTAAGTGACTATAAACCACATCCGCATGGGAATCTTAGTCTTTGCA
Organism: Origma solitaria; assembly: GCA_013397895.1. Lineage (NCBI taxonomy): Eukaryota > Metazoa > Chordata > Aves > Passeriformes > Acanthizidae > Origma > Origma solitaria. The sequence continues at coordinate 2,033,348 of VZRL01003661.1, read as the reverse complement.
TACACTTTATCCTTGGCAAGTGCTGCTAAATTCATCGTTTACTTAATCTGTCCTTTATTAGGTGTGAAATTTCCCTTTCTGATTAACACATTTCTTTGTGTTGAATTGAGAAAAAAATTCTTTAATCTCAGTAATTTTCACCAGTTCTTGCAAATGCAGAAGTTTCATTGCAAACACAGTGGCATCACATAGCATCATTGGTTAGTTTCTGAGCCTTTGCTTTTCAGAGATTCTAGGTTTTTAGCCCTTTTTGGGCAGGACCAAAGCTCCATTTCTTTTCTATGTGGCAAGTAGGCAAAGAAAAGCAATTCTACAAACAGTGATTGAAAACTATTTGGCAGTTCTATGGTTTGGCACGGTATCCTTTTGTTCAACTGCTGTGGCTCAGAAAAAAGCGAGATAAAGTGGACTTTCTGCTGATAGAGAGTAGCACAAGAATTAAGAGCTTATTTGTATCTCCCACTGTTTTGGATACTCCTATACATTGTTAAGTGTATTTCATAAATACTGTTGCTTACTACTTAATTCACCCTTGAGAGATACTCATTCTTCTGCAGATAGCACCGGTGGGATTAGGCATCACATAAAGCTTGCTTCAGCCACCAGAATGGTGTTTAAAGAGGACGTTAGTGGTGGGCATCAGTTTCTGCCTGTTCTCTGCATGGGAGCTGTTCTCACACTCATAAGTCACTGTGTACTACAATTCAAAAGAAAATTGGGGGGGAGGGGGGCAGGGCAAAACAATTGTGGTATTTTTGTTGCCTTCTGAAATTTTAATAATACTGGAAGTACTGCCTGTCAGATCTGCCATTGCTCTGCCATTACATTTTAAGGTACACATGGGAAATGATTGGTATTTTATTAAACTGTTTTCATTTTTTAACTTGTTCCCCGAGGAAATAAGTACCAGTTTGAAATGATTAGCAGTTTATATAGTTCTCTTGTTTAGTTTCATATCTGAATAATCCCAATCCTTTGCTTTTGTGTAGAGGCAGCTTCAGGATGTCCATGTCGGAAGGCAGTCAGACAGAACAGGTAGATTTTGTGTTATCTGACATGGTCTGTCAGACTCCTAAAGTGCACAGCAAGATTAGGCAACCAGAAACAAAATATTTACCTGATCCATTAAAAGCAGTGGGATCAGAGGGATCAATTAACTACTAATTGATTGACAAGATTGTTTGACTTGTTGGCTGTTTTGGCATCTCTTTGATTGCAGGGGTTTGTTCAGTTCAAGGAGAAGAATTGTGATTTGTTTTCAAATTCCTGCCTATAGAGGAAGTATTTAAGATTAATTTGGCTCCTGCATAGTTTTTTCTCTTCTTTTTTTCTTTTAATACTCATCCTGTGGAAATAAGTGTTCAACTGGATTTTGGCAGTGTTAAAGCTTTTTCTATATGCTTTTTTCCATCTGGTAGTAATGTGTACATTGTGTATGATGCTGAAACAGGAAATAGTGATATACTTTTAAGTGAGCAATCCTTGTCATTATAGTGAAAAGGTCAGTGTTAAAGCATTTCTTCTCTAGACTTCTATGGCTTCCTAAAATACACTCAATTTGAAGTTAAGGTTTTTGGTTGTTGCTATTTTTCTACAGAGAGCGGCTGTTTAAAATTGTATTTGAGATACTTAACATGGCAAAAACTGAGTGTTTTTCTGCAGCTGTACTATAAGCATTTATGATACAAACCAGTATCTCTTAATGAAAATCACCTGTGTTTTCTTACTACTGTCTAATTGACCATTTCTTGCAATATATGTTAAAATTTTCTCTGTAGACATCTTAGAGCTGTTGTATTAGTGTATTTTCATTGTGTGGCAAATAACTTCACATATTTAGTTTGTAGGATGTAAAAGCCTAAATCTAAGTAGTCCGATTCTGTTTGTTTTTATGAGGAATAAATCTGGAATTATGTCCTTGGATTTGAAACTCACTGCTTCAGATTCATACCAGGTTAATGTAGAGCGGAACTTGGCTCTCCTTGCTGTTGGAATAATTTGTCTCCTTTTAGTCTCTCCAAGTCAAGTCTTGTATCTGTTCAAAGCTTCTTGAAGTAAAATGAGAGGCTCCTGTTTCACACCTGATTCTTCTGTTAGTGTGCGCCTGAGCTCTGACTCAGTAGGGTCACATTCAGAGTCTCGTCCTTCTTCACAGCAAGTACACAGACATTCATTTGAAATGTCTGAGTAAGTATAAGATCCTACAATTCAGGTTATGAGGTGTTAGGGTACAACAGATTTGATTATTTGTTTGTTTTCTTAGTTGGTTTTAGTGTGCTTTTAAGCAGACAGATTCCAGTTATTTTCTTCAACATACTCTGAAAATGGTCTCAGGTAATAGTTTATCTGAATTAATTTAAATTAAGGTGGATTTGGTAAAGAGATAAAAATAATGAAATACTCAATGCTACTACAATTATCTAAAATGTGTTAGATGCCAGTTCTCAATGGCTGAGATTTTTGAACAGTTCTCAAAGTATAAGCCAGATTTAGTTCAAGCACTGAAATAATAATTGCACAAATCAAAATGCCAGGTTTTATACCACTTCTAGTTTTACGTGCACAGAATCTGTCCCTTGAAACCAGCAACTACCAGGGACACACATGTGAGCCCCTGAGAGTAAAAGCCTGAAGTTGGTGTTGGGTCACAGTGAGGTTGCAGTCTGCCCTTGATGCATCTGTAATTGGATCCTCTCAATGAGTCCCTTCAGTTCCTGGCTTCATGAGGAATCCTTGTGAGCACAATATAGCAATGGAGAACAGATCCTGCCCTGTAGCTTGTCCTCAAGTAAGCTTAGTACAGTTTGTTAGATCATTGTGTACTGTGTGTACTCGCTGAGCAGTGTTTGGTTTCGTATTGGATAGTACTTTTAAATGACATTTAATAATCAGTTCAGCTGCCCAAATTAAAAAAAAAAAAAAAATCAACCAACCAAACAAAAAACAACCAAACCCATATGTATTATTCTAAATATTTCAAGGTTTTTCCAAAACTGTGATTCTCTGGCTGGTTTTGGAGAGTGGGAATACAGTCAATAAAGAACTGAAATCCAGAGGGCAGGCAGAACATCTGGGATGGAATTAAATTAACAAATTAGAGAAGTATTTTCAAATGTGAAGAGGTAACAACGTCAGTTACAAGACAGAAAGTGATAGATTAAAATAAACACATCTAACCTATTTTAAAAGAGCTGCCTTCTTTGAATTGCATGTGCAAAATGATGTCTTTGGCAGTCAAAACTCCTGCCAAACTGCAGCAAAAGCACGGGCATTCTTGCATTCCTCAGTAATTCAAGACTTTGCCAAGTGTCAGTGGTTGGCATAGGAATTTACAGTCATTCCTAGAGGTGTTCAAATAGACAGGTACAAAACCACAGTGAGATTGGTCAGATTAGCCCCCTAACCAGGGGCTGTTGGAAATGCTGAGGAAATATCTCTGGTCAGGAATGGGAAGTCTTTTTGCAAAAGTGGGAAATTTAAGTGTTTCTTTTTCCTTATCTTTTTAATAAGCACAATTCAAAGGCAGCAAGTGTGATGTCAAGTAGTGTAAAAAAGCTTGCAGTTGGTCATCTCATCTTTTTTTTCATTTGTGTAAAATGCCAAAACTATACACCCCAAGGACTGCATTCTTTTTCTTGTGTTGCTACATAATATCCTCAGCCCATGAATGAATATATAACCTTGGAAAGAAGGATGAACAAATGCTTATGCCAGAAGGATGACCCATGCTTATCTTCATGCCAGTTAAATCCTTCAGTTCAGAGGTGCACACTGGATGCTGGTTGAGAGCTCTTCTTCAGACTTAGCCCACCTGTGATTTTGCCTATGTAGAAGAAACTATAAATCCATGTTTTACTAGGGATCCCAGTATTTTTAAATTTTTCACTGGGATATCAACACTAAGCAGTTCTTTGGGGAATCTAATTAGTAGGACAGTGGGAAATATGTAGGACAGGAAGCTGAAAGTCTGCTGTCTTTCTTCCTGAAAGGCCATGGCAATTTTCTTCTGAGTTGCAGGTGGGGAAGAGCTCAGAGGTGGCCTCTCTTTCTTGTAAGGCTGCTGGGCTTATCCCAGACATAACCTAGACTTGCCTAATAAGGGTCTTGGCAGAGGTTTGTGCATGAATGTAAGGATTTCACAGGAGCCTCTGCAGTTTGTCTGTGCTAACATTTGCCCTATAGAATACAAATTCTTTAGGGGCCAGTTACTGTGGTTTTAGGCCGTCTTTGTGCTGGCAGAGCTGGACAGAAAAGATTTAAAATGGGGCTGGATCTGACCCTTAGTCCTTACGCTAGTGTCAATATTTATTCTGTATGGTGCACTCAGGATTTAGCCTGGAAGACATAAGCTTCCAATTTGTTCACTTGCAAGAGCTGTAATATGAGCTACAAATTGAGGAGCGGTAAAAGTGATATTTTTGCCAAATTTTATTTTAAAGCTGTTGAGTGTAACCATTTTAATGGTCTGGGAAAAAAAAAAAAAAAGAGGAAAAAAAAGGAAAAGAAAGAATAATCTTGGAGCTCTGCAGTCAACCAGATATACATCCCCTGCATGCAGCTCACAAATGCACTCTGGTTAAAAAGAGAGCAATAGGATAATGCACCTTTCTAGAAAATTTTAAAAGTCTTGATTTAGTAGGTGCATCTGACATAAATACAGCTCCTGGTTTCCAAGTAATCTTCTCATGTTCAAAGTTTTCACAGAAGTGAAATGTCCTGTTTTGAAGTGGGCAGATAGCATGGTGAATGTGACTGGGGGAGCTGCCTCTCGGGCCACATTCCTATCAGGAAACCTGGCTTGGCCCCCAGCCAGGAAGGACTTTGCAGCTCCTGTCAGACAATGTGCTCCATGCAACTCCGATACGGCTTCTGATCCGTGTAGGTGGGCTACTCTTATTCACTCCAGCAGAGCTGAGCTGTGCCAAAGGTATTAAAAAAATTGTGCACTTTTATCATCCTTAGTTCCTTAGTTTTGAATAGGTAGTGCTTGAAATATAATGAGTTTCTGTCTCTTGAATAGTATGTGTTTGATGAAAAGCAATATTTAAAAGTATATTTACAATTTTTTTCTAAAGGAGAAACATTAATCAGTTGGAAAAATGGAAGTCTGTTTTCAGTTTAAGCTAGGCTGTGGATGCAGCCGGATGAGATAGAGTCTTGACTGGATAAAACAGATGGAATGCCAACTAGCTTTGCAGTGTCTTACATTTCTCCAGTTAGGCCAGTTTGCTATTAGGGAGGGGAAAAAGAACGAGAGAAATAATATTAAAGCCATCTTTGACACAGGATAGATGGCAGCTCAAACCAAACCAGAAATTATTATGTGCATTCTGGAAAGGGCTTTATTTTGCCCAGGAGAGTGGCTCTGGCTGAACTTAAGGCATTAATAATCCCTGTAATTAGTCTGTACCTGTTTCATAGTGTAGGCTGAAAAATTGTATAGAATGTTCTGAAATTACAGGACTGCAGAATGGCTTGAACTCTGTAACAGAAGTCTCAGTCCAGAACAGAAAAGTTTTGGATATATATTAACATCATCTTTTGCTGAAATAAAAACATTGCTGTCACGTTGCTGTGACTGGCAGAATTCTTCTGTAAAGGTGCTCTCAGTGAAAGAGGTATGGAAAAGAAAGGATACTCCAATCTTCTATAAATTTCTCCTTCACCATTTGTGAAATTGCCTAATAAGGAGGAGAGTATTTTTCTTTGAAGATGGATAATAACTTTATGCTCTCTCAGTGAGGAACATTCAGTCTTGTCCCTGTTTCTGCTTTCTCAAGCCACACATTTTCCTTTACATCTGTGCTCATACGTTGGCATCATTAGTGACCAGTGTAGCTCAGCTGCTGAAAGTGGTTTGCCACTTACCTGCCATTTCCTCATGAACCCCTGCCGAGCTGCTCGGTAGTAACCACTTCTGATATACTTTAACTCGTGCACAAGGATTTCTTTTTCCATTTGGATGGACACTTTTAATTTGAGGAAGTGAATTAGTATTTTTTTAAAAATTATACTTGGGTTGCATTTCTTCTTTTTTATTTTGGAAAATCAGACAGGAGAGTTATTTTAAAAAGCCATCAAAGCTGAATGACATTATGATCTAAAATTTTCTTAGGTTTCATTTGATAGCTTGCTGTTATTTTGTACTACAGGGGATTTCTTTATAGTTAAAATTATAAAATATTTGACTAAACCAACATTTCATCAGTTATTGCTGCCCTAACTACTGATGTATTATTTGTACTACTAAATAATTAATTCATAAAGATGGCACAGCAGTGATTGTATTTGTGTCAAGTTATCAGGCTTTGCTAATGCCCATTTGTTCTTGGGAAGTGTTATTAATTACAAAGAATCAAAAAGTATTTTTCAATTTTTTTTTTCTTTCCTTTAGTTCTTTATCATTTTTTGATGTCTTTCAATAGAGAAAGCATAAGTGCTCTACTTTATTTCTGATATTTGCTAATTGAGGATCATTACAATATCCCCTACTCTGAAGCTAATATTCCAGCTGTTTCTAAAGATCTGTTCTTTAGACATGCTTGGATTTTGTCATAAATAAAAATCATAAGGAAATGCTGTCATTATTGCTTTTGTTATCACAATTGAACAAATATCCTTTTTAATGAGAAAAAGCCAAAATCTGTTTTCGAGGAGTAGCCTGCAGTGTGGTGACAGTCAGAGAGGTAGCAAATCATGGCAGTCACAGAAGTCTTTTAACTGTGTATTCTGTAATTTTCTTCTGTGAGTTTCTTCTTTGAGAAGGCAGAAGGCAGCCATATATTCTTTAGTAGTATCACACAGGTGTTAACTAATTTGGACACCTACTCGTGTTTCACTCCATTTTCTTGTCCCTGAGTGGTGACACCCTGACCTGGAGTTTGTGCTGGTCCCTGAAACATTTAATGAGAGACCTGGAGTCTAAAAGTATTAGCTGGAGAGAGGTATTGAAAGGAGATTTGCCAAGGGGATTCAGGGATAATCTGGGTTTAACAAAGGCATAGGAATGAAGAGGTACATTGGCAGCTCTCTTTTCACTGATTCAGGAAGGTGAGATTTTATTAGTTTAGGCTTGCTGTTATTCACCTACACATTAAAAACCTAAGGTCTTTAAAACTATTTATGCTCATAGTCTTCAAATGTAATTGCTTAGACCTCTAAGACATAGCACGAAATTTTCTAGTGGATGGGTAAGTGAAATTTTAAGGACTCTACTGTAAAGAATGTATGATTTTCATCATCATCTATACCGAACATCAAAAATTTCTTATAATTGTTTTTTTTTTTCCTGCAGGAATTTTGAAGATAGTCATGCCTATTAGATGTTTAGAAGATGCAGGTAATTACCTGATACTAAAAAAAAAAAAAAAAAAAAAAAAAGAAAATCCTTTT
>VZRL01003661.1:2010985-2025950 GCA_013397895.1 Origma solitaria | reverse complement strand
GCCTATTAGATGTTTAGAAAATGCAGGTAATTACCTGATAATAAAAAAAAAAAAAAAAAAAAAAAAAAGTAAATGCCTATTACCTTTGTGTTTTCCTGCACTTTGCTGTTGTTTCTTTAAGCCAAATTCAGTTTTTCCACTGTTGGAATGAAAAGTATTCCAGTATGTCTAACACTGATTTTTTTTACCCTTTTCCTTGCTATTGTTAAACCATGACTGACTTTATAATTCTCACTGTTTCATCCAGAAAATGTCCTGTGTTTGGACAATATGAAAACAGAAAGCGTAGATTCTACTTCAAATTCAAATGCTGTACTTTTCTATGAAAATCGTACCTCTGAGCTTTTGGTTTTTATAATAGAACTGTGGAAACCTATTGCATTTAAGCTTTAAAAATGCATGTATACCTGGATGGAATTGTTTCAACAGTGAAATCTAAAATGCTAGTCACATGAACATAGTCTCTAATACATCCTCTGCATCTAGCAAGACTTTCTCACAAAAATTTAACATAGTGATTGGAAGATGGAGTGGGGGAAAGGTACCAGTAGTGCTGTGTTTGGAATGTTTCTTTGATATCTCTTTTTTGACTGTTTACAAGTAGTTTAGAATGGTGAACAGCCCCTTCTTCTAAAACCAGTTAGGTGATCTAAGGTAAGAAATGCCTCACTTTAGCAATTTTTTAGCAATATTTGGTATATGCCCCAAGGAATTCTGCCTAGTTGGCTGTGAGAAACAAGCGTCTCCGTAGAGGAGGGCCATGTGCATAGACAGCCTCTCTGTCAGAAGCACCTATTAAGATGTGGAAAGATTTCTTCTCTGGTCAACCTCCTTCGACTTTAGAGGAAGGCCAGGTGACTAAAGTGCATATCTGAACCGTAGGTGAGTAATACTGGATAAGGTAATTCCCACCCACAGTGTTAGGCCTCTATTTTCAGCAGTGATTTGCTGAAAGAGCTTTGAAAGAAAGTATGTGGTGGACTTTCTGAGATCAAGCCTTTAAACTGTCCCCAGAAAGCCTTCCAAAGCTCCTGTTTAATTTGGAAAGTGTAGGTCTCTCTTTTCTATTCCTAGAGCTGCTATTGAGCAGTGATTATGCTTGTGTGCAGTCTCTGGAGCCAGTCTTTACTGTGTCTGCTCACAAAAGGGAGTTTTGTGAAATGTAGTTACCTTTGCTTAAGTCTCTCAGTAATTTCCATGAAAGGCTAAATAGAAGTGCAACTGACTGCACCGATGTTGTTTAGTATGGCTGTACTAATTGGTGTGTGTGGGTTTGTTGTTTTTTTTTATTTTATATGTCTGTGCAGATAGCTGTGTCACCATGGAAGAGATGAAGAGAACTTTGCTCTAGGAGATCACAAGTATCTCTGGATCATTCTGTGTCTCAGTATTTAATAACAATGGAACATGTCCAAATGCTATAACAAGTCTTTGCAAATGTATAATAAACTGTTTAGGAAAGTTCATGCCATGAACAGGACTGTATAATACTCTCATTAGTGTACAGACACAAATCTAATGCCTATAGACTACTGCGTGGAAAGTTCCAAAGAGAAAGAAAAGTCTGTGAACTTGCAACAGCCCTGGAAAAATGGGAGCAACAAAACTTTAAAAAGCACAGCTTTGGGCACACTCCATGTGTCTGCACAGCTTTCAAGTGAACTAGCACTTAAGACCTTGTGTAACAAAATGGACTCTGGGGACACAGCTATAGGGCAAAAAGCTACCTCAAGGTCTGAAGAAACTGCTAAAGTACCAAGTAGATGGAGGCAAGAACATTCAGCTGTTATTAAGATGAGCACTTTCGGCAATCAAGAAGTACAGCGGCAACCACAAATAGATCACGAGCAAATAGGAAACGCGGCATCAGCACAACTTTTTAGTTCTGGGAAACTGGTATCATCAAATGAAGCTGCACAGCAAGTCACAGAGAAGCAATATCCACAGCATCGTCCAAGCCCTTACTCATGTCAACATTCACTTTCCTTTCCACAGCATTCATTGCCACAAGGCTTCTTGCACAACATAAAGCCACATCAGAGCTTGGAAGGCCCTCCATGGCAGTTTCCTAGCCACCTGCAATCAGTTGCCTCAGAGGACTTGTTTCCTTTTCATATGCATAGCCATAGTGGAGGTTTCTCCAGGAAGAAGATTTCAAGTTTGAACGCTGCGTACAGCCAATATTCACAGAAATCTTTAGAACAATCAGAAGATGCTCACAAAAAGGAGCACAAACCCAAAAAGCCTGGCAAGTACATTTGTCCTTACTGTAATCGGGCCTGTGCCAAACCTAGTGTACTTAAAAAGCATATTAGGTCTCATACTGGTGAGCGACCATACCCTTGTGTTCCTTGTGGTTTCTCCTTCAAGACGAAAAGCAACCTTTACAAACACAGGAAGTCACATGCCCATGCAATTAAGGCAGGATTGGTACCTTTCACAGAGTCAGCAGTCTCTAAATTGGATCTCGATGCCAGTTACATCGATGTGGAAGCTGAAATACATTCAGATGGTGAGCAGAGCACAGACACTGATGAGGAGACCTCACTCCTAGTGGAAGGGTCTGACAAACTGAGCCCCGTCTCACAGCTCCCACTGGACATTGCTAGCAGGAGTGGTTTTCACTCCTCCATGGAAGAGTCCTTGGTGGGGCCGATGAAAGTCCCCATTTTGATTATCCCTAAAAGTGGGATTCAGTTACCCAGTGAGAGTTCACCATATATTGGCTCCGATATGTTGCAAACCCCATCCTTAAGTACCAAGTCCGATGACTCTCATACAGTTAAACAGCGACTTGCACTAAGACTGTCAGAGAAGAAAGGACAAGATTCTGAGCAGTCATTAAACCTCCTGAGCCCACACAGTAAAGGAAGCACTGACTCCGGCTATTTTTCCCGCTCAGAAAGTGCTGAGCAGCAAATTAGCCCACCAAATACTAATGCAAAGTCTTACGAAGAGATAATTTTTGGGAAGTTCTATAGGATTAATCAAAGGACAGCACTAACTGTAGCCACAGCAAATCAGGAACACAGTTTAATGGGTAGAAAGGGCAAAACAGACCCATCACCTCTTTTAAATAACAGATTAGATATCAAGATGCTTGAGGAACATATTTCTCACCTGAGTCCAAATAAAGAAGAGCTCACTGACTCCAATAATTTGAGCACTATTAAATCTACACAAGTTTATCCAGGCAGCAATACAGAATGTAGACAATCCCAGACCACATCATCCATCAAAAGTGAATCCAGCTTGTACCAAGTCAGTCAGCAGGGTGATGTGCCAGTCCTTCTAGAGCCCCCAGTAGATTCCTCTCCTCTTATTAGAAGTAACTCCATGCCAACCTCTTCTGCAAACAGCCTGAGTGTTCCCCCATCTCTGAGAGGAAGCCACTCATTTGATGAGAAGATGGCTGGCTCTGATGATGTATTTTATCCCGGGACAGTGGGAATATCCCACCAAAGGATGTTGAGAAGGCAGGCTGCCTTTGAGCTGCCATCTGTACAGGAGGGACATTCAGATTCAGACTATCATGGAAGACCAGGGAAAAATATCATTATTGCTTCCAGCAGACAGACAGCAGGTGACAAAGGACCATCCCTAAAAGAGAAGAAAGGAGACAAGACCTTTTATGACTATGATGCCAGTGGAAAGCACTACAGAAAGTGGGAAGAATGTGAAGCTCAGAAGCAGAACTACAGGGACTCGCCATCCTTGGGTGGGATTAACAAGGGGGGAGAGTTTTTTATTGATCCACTTGGACAATCTCAGTCGGTGCCATCCATGCTTGGAACAACTTTTGAAAATAGAAAGCGCAGGAAAGAGGAGAGTGTTGGAGATGAGGAAGACAGTCCTATGATTTGCAGCAGTACAAGTGGCACCCCTGGGGGAATTCAATCTATGGACTTTGATCCCAAATCCCAAATTCAGGAAGTGCCAAGAAGTGGATTTGCCCTTCAAGGCCTGGACAATGCTTCCCATTGCCATGCGGAGCGTTTTGAAATGTGCAGGCCTTACTTGCAGTCTGGAAGTCCAGCAGCTTCTCTGGAAGACTCATCCCTAACTGCAGAGCAAGAAAAGACTGCGGAATCACTGGTTAGAAAGCCCCCTGGAAATGTCATCTCTGTCATTCAGCACACAAATTCATTGAGTAGGCCAAACTCATTTGAAAGGTCTGAATCTACAGAACATATTGCATGCCAGCAGGAAAAGATCTATTCACCATCTGAAACATGCGAGAGCGAGATTTGTGAGTCCCCGATGAGCCCAGACCGGGCTCCCCAAATGGAAAATGTTGACACCGTTAAGTCATCCCCATCCCAGCAGCCTCAGCCGTGTCACATGCAGCCCAGGTTGGTTCGCCAGCACAACATACAGGTACCTGAAATTCGTGTCACGGAGGAGCCAGATAAGCCCGAAAAAGATAAAGAAGTGCAGAGTAAAGAGCAGGAAAGACCCACTGAAGAGTTCCAGTGGCCCCAGAGAAGTGAAACCCTTTCTCAGCTTCCAGCTGAAAAGCTACCACCCAAAAAGAAGCGTTTAAGACTGGCTGACATGGAGCACTCCTCTGGAGAATCCAGCTTTGAGTCTACAGGTACAAGCCTCTCTCGCAGCCCTAGCCAAGAAAGTAATTTGTCCCACAGTTCGAGTTTTTCAATGTCCTTTGAAAGAGAAGAGAATATGAAGTTCATCACACCTCCCAAACAAGATGAATTTGGAAAACAGTCTGAGTTTTTAACAGTTCCAGCAGGTGCTTACTCACTTTCCGTCCCTGGGCATCACCATCAGAGGGAAATGAGACGCTGCTCATCTGAACAGATGCCCTGTCCTCATGCTGCTGAAATTCCAGAGATCCGAAGTAAATCCTTTGATTATGGGAACCTGTCTCATGCTTCTTCAGCTGGAACACCTACTGTGGCATTGTCTCCATCCCGAGAAAGGAAGAAATGCTTCTTGGTTCGCCAAGCTTCCTTCAGTGGTTTTCCAGAGATTTCCCAGACTGATCAGAGCACAGAACAAAGTATAAAGCAGGAGCAGATGGAACATTCACAGGTTGGTCTTCGTTCCTCCCAGCTTGCCTGGCATCACTCCTCTTCCTCTGTACTTCAGCCCATTCAGGTAGACGACTCTGGAAAACAGGCTATTGGCTCTTGTGCTCAGCTTAGTAATAGCTCATCCCACCTTGCCCAGCAACAGGCTCTTGTTGCAGACAGCCCAGAAATGTTAAGGACTCCCTTAATCCAACAAGCACCTTATATTCCTAACAAACATCCATCAGAGCAGCAGCAGCTATTTGCACATCAGGAAAAAGTCCCATTTCCCCCTATTCATAGCACCTTGTTTCAGTTCCCCTATCCAGCTGTCTGCATGGTTCACTTACCGCCATCTCAGCAGCCTATCTTGTGGCAGTCATGCACAGAACCTCTGCACTTCCAGCATCAATTTGTACAACAGCTGCAGAAATCTTACATCAAGCAGCCTTTCCAAACAGACCTTCCTCCAAATTATCACCTGGAACATGCACCAGAGCTTATTGGAAAGAAAGCAGCTGATTATGTGCATGCTAAGGAACAAGCATACCAGCATTACTCAGGAACATCTGGGCCATATTCAAAAAATACTCTTGCTAGGTACCAGTCAGACCATAGCATTAAACCAACAGATATCTCCTCTGAGCAGCATCTTCAGACAGCTTTTGACTCCCCAAGTGATGGATCTGTACAGTCTTTGCCAGGAACAGTTGTTCCTGTCAGGATTCAAACCCATGTGCCATCTTACGGTAGTGTCATGTACACAAGCATTTCGCAGATCCTTGGACAGAGCAACAGTCCTGCAATTGTAATTTGTAAAGTTGATGAGACAGTTTCTCAAAGAACATTGGCAACTAATGCAACCATGCAAGGAATTGGATTTAACATAGCTCAGATGTTGGGTCATCATGGAGGACTAGAAAAATATCCTCTGTGGAAAGTGCCGCAGACACTTCCGCTTGGACTGGAGCCACCAATTCCCTTGTGTTTGCCTTCCACTTCTGACATGGCTTCTACCTTGGGAGGGAGCAAACGAATGCTTTCCCCTGCCAGCAGCTTGGAGCTCTTCATGGAGACCAAGCAGCAGAAACGAGTCAAAGAAGAAAAAATGTATGGGCAGATAGTTGAGGAACTAAGTGCAGTTGAGTTAACTAACTCAGATATAAAGAAAGATTTTCCAAGAGTGCAGAAGCCTCAACTAGTAAGGCAGAGCTGTGCTACTGAGCCAAAAGAAAGTCTGCCATCCTTGTCATCCTCTTCATCACTGTCATCCTCATCATCTCAAGATTTCCCACCTGTCAGCATGGCGGGAGCTGATGCATTCCCACTGAGCAGAGAGAAACTTTCCAGTTTTGATTCCACATCACCGGGACAGAAGTCCAGTGGCCCATCTGAAGGAAGAGACTCACCAGAGGAGTTGGATGTGGATGAAACAGCCTCGGATATGAGCATGAGTCCACAGAGATCTTCACTGCCACCAGGAGAAATGCAGACAGAAGACCAACTGAAACATCAAAAATTACCTCTTGGGATGTTAGTCCAGATGTCATCTAATGCTGTTGGGAAAGTCACAGCCTCAACCATTCTCCTGACCGATGTGGCGGATTTTCAACAGATCCTTCAGTTCCCGAGTCTGCGTACTACTACTACTGTGAGCTGGTGTTTCTTAAACTATACGAAACCCAATTACACTCAGCAACCAACCCTCAAAGCTTCTGTTTATGCTTCATGGTGTATAAGTTCATGTAACCCAAACCCATCTGGGCTAAGTACAAAGACTACTTTAGCACTTTTAAGGTCCAAGCAAAAAAATACCACGGAAATCTACACCCTGGCTGCTATGCACAGACCTGGAGCTGGTAAACTGACATCATCAAGTGCATGGAAGCAGTTTGCTCAGGTAAATAAGTTTTAATAAAATTAAATTTGTATATGTTTATATGAGAAATTTCTAGTAAACAGTAAAATGCGAGTTAATGATTTTTTTTAAAAAAATTCCCCATTGGGAAATCAGCCAGTGACATCTTCCCCAGACAACTTTTGAACCTCAGTTTATCCTTCTGCAAGCTCTGCCACTTCTGCTGTCTCTGTCTCTGTCTCCATTTTCAAAATCAGATGTAAAAAGTGAGGCTTTTAAAGCCCTCCCTTCATGTGTGCCAAAGCCTGATACACTATCTCCTTTTATTTTGCCCTTTGTTTTTCTCAATTTAAACAGTGTCAGACAAAAACATCCACGTGCATTTGTAAGAAAAGATTAAGTTAAAACTGAGTAAGGATCTTCAGATCCATTTAATGTCTTTTACATATTGACTCTTCCTCATGGATTAAGCATTTGCTAATGGTGCCAGGGAAAATTCTGTAATGGCAATAAATAACATTCTGAGGCTTTTCCATATCTATTTTCTATGATTATTTTTTTTCCTGAGGAAAGATACAGTATTGTCTTTTCTGTCAAGACTCCCGTAAAAATTTGTCCATGTTGCCTCCTCTCTTATTCTCTGTCAAATTAAATGGGACAGATTAATTCATCGTATAGAGTTGCACCAAAATGAGAGTTTGGCTTTGACCTGGTATGTTAAAAGTATTTGAAATGAAGTGTGCGTTTATTGTGTGCTCCAGCAGTAACACCCTTCCTTGACTTTGTTCTACAGATGAAACACGAGCCATTCTTCTTGTTTGGCAGCAAGCTTGAAAAGAAAGTAGTGGGGAATATTATAAAAGAAAGAGTAAAAGGAGACATTCATGGAGATAAAGACATTACATCCAAACAAACTGAGCCGATACGAATTAAAATCTTTGAAGGAGGGTAAGAAAATATAACTGGAAATTTCAAGCTCAGCCTGTCATTTTAAAGACATTTGAAAATGATTATGAATGAATTAGGATGTGAACAGTCTCCTGTATTCCTGCCATGTCTTGTAGCTCCCAAGCATCTTCTTTTTTGTGTATTTGTCAGTCTTAAAACGCACTGCAGAGTACCTGTATACTCACTTTGGGCTCTACTTTACTCTTAAGAGAATTGTTTTCCATCTGTGTGAGAGCACTAACTCAAAATTGTTACTTTAATTCTTTAAGTTATAACGAAATGGATGAACTGTTAATAATTCTGATACTTTCTATGCCATTTCTTTGTATTTAATGACTTCCATAAGGATGTCTTTCCATTTTTAGGTACTGTGTATTTCCACTCAGTTGAATAGATTGACCAGGGATGCTTAGTCTTATTCTTGTAATATTGTATTATTTACTGAGGTTGAATTTTGGAGATAAAATGTAAAATGCCAATGAAATCTATGGCATCTAAGCCTAATCCATAGATCTGTCATGTATGGTTGACAAAATAATGTTTAATTTTACTGTGGCAATCTATCGCTCAAGTGATAACAGAAACAAATAACGAAGAGGGGAAAGCCAATTAACATTGTTTTGAGGCTTATGAAACTTGATAAGAAAAGAAAATGAAATAGACACTTGTTTGTCTCTGCAGTATACTCTAAAGTGGAAGATACTGTTTAGTTTCTTCTACAGAATTCTGACACAATGCGATTAGTTTGCCAGTTTTTAGTAGTGCGTAGTCAGGTGGCTAAACAAGATATGTTTTTCAGTCTTACCTAACTGAGATGATGTCACAGCACTATTTTGTTGGGGTAACAAAATAGGTCAGAAGAGAGATGTGAGAAATTCATGCATCCATTTCCTTCTCCTGTCAGCTTGTACCCTTTAAAATCTCAGTTGTTCTTCACTGATGTTATGTTTTTGTCTAAGATTGAATAGCCTCCATGAAATTACTATTGCCATTTCTCTGTAGCCCGCAACACTGAAGGAGTATAGCCTACATCTTGCCTGAAAGACTGAAAAAGTTACTTAGGAGATTTCTATAGGTGTGCTGGCCCAGACACCTTTATCCTAACTGTTCTCCATAGTTGTACCTTGACCTAGTACCTAAGCCACTAGACTGGCTTTACAAGAGTGTCCCAAATTCAGCGGTGAGCCTAAGTTTACGTGAAATTTAAAGAGCTGTTGCTTCAACTCACACCCAGTTTGAAGTATGAAATTTTCCTGCTTCCCACTGTGTAGCATTTCTGAATTTGGATGACCCGGCTGAAGATAGTCTGCCTTGATGTAAGCTGCATGATGAGAGGTCAGAAGAGTAAAAGTGTTTTAAGAAAAGCAACTTAAAGGAGGATTCAGATTAGTGTGAGCTGCAGCAGATAAAAAAAAAAGCCTCTACTCTATAAAAAGCCTCTACTATCTAATACTTTGTTTAAGAAATTTTGTGTGTTACTTGCACTTCCTTAAGTTTTCCTGCACATTGATAATGTTTATGAAACTATTTTGAGTAAAATCATGTAATTCACACTTCACCTAGAAATGTCTCCTAGTAATACATGGCTATGTTTAGATACCCTTTGAGTAAAACAAAACATTAGAACCTTGATGTGCACATTAATTTCTGGAGTGGGGAGAGCAAATAGTCTGTGTAATAGACTGAGACTTCCTCAATAGAAACATATAACCTGCAAAACTATAGTGAATGAGATGATGCAGTGTCAGTAGGTCCACTCTTTACTCATGCATCGTAACTTTATGGTACATTTTACAAGAATTATTTGTGGAAGAATAGATTTGTTCTTTCCATTCTAGACATTAGTTTGGTTGTTTTTTAAATCAGTGTAATCTACCTTAGATATTATTGTCATGTCTTGCATTGCTTTCTGTCCTGGTTATTGAATTTGTCCTTCTCTTCAAGTTATTGTTTATGACTTCTGAAAGCCAGTTTTTGACATAGGCCGGTTTCTGTGCTTGCTTGTTCTTGGCTGTTTGTCGAGCTAGTTTGTTCTTCTCTCTTCAAGCACATCTTCATCTCCTCTAAGCAAGTAGTACAATGAACTATATAGCAAATGTCTGTTATCTTCCTGGACATTTTTTCCCCTGGACAGACAAGCATGGATGGTCATATCTTGTTTCAGCAGGATATTTTCATTTTGGTTTTCGCTTGTCATGGGGAATGGGTTTCCTTAGGCTTTATGATTGCTTTTGTTTCATAGGTCTGAGGAAGGTATTTTGCTGAGAAAGATCTGTGGTTGTCCACTTTTGGTTTGTGGGAAAGCCTGTCCACCTGGCAGGGCAGCTCTGAATCTGCCTTGTGCCAGTGGGATGGAGCATTTGTATGGCAGCTGGACAAAAAGCAGATAGGGCTGGGGATGAGTGAGAAGCTGAAGGAATAGAATCAGAATTGAGGCAAAAAGTAGATCATAGAATCATAGAGTTGTTATGGTTGGAAAAGACCTCTAAGATCATCAAGTCCAGCCATCAGCCACCACCAGATGCCACAGCACATCACCACCTTGCCGCATAAAGCCCATCAGGAGCATTTTGTAAGCATCGTAGCAGAGGGAGTTTGGAGGGAAGAAACTAACCACTGCATTATTACCACTGGCAGGTGGCTTGATTCAAGTGAAATTATCTGAATCACAAAATCTGCTTTCCATCATCTGTGACTGCAGGGATATGAAGCAGTGTTCTTCAAAGAAAAGCAGTATTCTGAAGTTCAGTGCTTGCTGCAGTGCAGTTAGTTACTAATGGTGTGCAAAGGAAGGAGGGACAGGACAAGCATTCCTGCTCGTCTGACACCTAGCTTAATGACATTATAAGCTCACACCAAGAATTCACAGTTTGCTCATGTTTGTTCTTTTATATCTATCAATAATAGACTCTAATTGAAAAACCCAAATAAAATAACATTTTGGAAAGAAATTGCAGGACTCTGAGACTTGTTAATGCTTTTTAACTGAAGGGTCCCATCCAAGTCAAACTCAGAGTGGCAGTGACCAAAGACCTTACATGGATGTTACATGGAAGGAAGGGGGAAATTACTCAAAGCTTTGAGAGAGGCACAAGTTAGTAGTAATATCTAATATTCCTGAGGGCTAAAAGGTAATCACCATAGCCACAGACTTCTGGTCTTTTAGTTTTTGCACCAGCCCTTCTTTAAATGTCAAGTTTGTCTGTGTCATTTTTCTTGCAGTCATTGTTATGATGAAGCATACTTAAAGAGTCAAGGTCAGTTGTGGCCAAAAACCATCTATATGAATGATGAAGAGACACATGTTTTATCATTGTCTTTGTGCCCAATGGGATCTGACAGGTGACAGAAGCCAGTGGAATGAGGTCAGGCAGAAGAAGAGCTGAGATGGAGCAACAGAAAAGCACATGTAATGGCATAGCATTTATCTTACCAGTATCAGTCAGGGGTGATATGGTAGACTCCATCCCAGCAAAATCAGACTGTAAGGAGAGGTGAAAAGAAGATAAAATGGCAGTATTTCAAGCAATAATGAACTTTTTTTTTGGGTCTGTGAGAGAAAGCCTGGAGGTAGTTGATGAAGCAGTGGGTAGAGAAATGGCTAGCAGTCTTTGGCATGTGTATATGAAGAAGAACCTGGGAAACAGGGCAGACAGACAACCAAGATCCTGGAAACGTACAGAAAACCTGCTAGACATGACTAAATATTAAATTACATTAGACTATGCCAGTTTTGCCCATGCTGCCAGGGACAATGAAGGAAGCGGGAGAGGGACAACTTTGTTGGAAATGAGATGAAAAAACCTGAATTTAGGTATCCACATTGGAAAGGGGAGGTGATATGTGTAATAGAAAAGAAGACAGACTTGAGAATAGGACACTGGTTTATGTTTTTCTAAGATATTAACTTGAGTATTTGTATTGCCCATGATATAGCTAAACATATGGGAAAGTGTTCATTCACTTCCTGGATTTTACTTTGGATGAATGAGGATGGAATTCTTCCCAAAAGGAATGCCCAGCAGTCCTCAAATGTCAGAACAGCCTGAGTAGATTCCCTGAACTCTTTTAGATTTCAGTATGAACGATTTAGCATGATAATAAAGGCAATGTGCAGCTTTACTTAGATTTTCATATATTATTTATTTTCTAGCTACACACTATGTGATCAGCAAAAATAGCATGGAAAGCTTATGTCTATGCTAAGAAAAATTCCTGTAATAGCTTTCTTCCAAGTATCCATGTTTGATGTTTGCCATTTTATTTCTGAAACATCACATACCTGAGTGAACCCAACTCGGTGTCTCTTTAGGGAGGGATTCGTCTTTGGGAATGTCAGGCATCTGTAATGTAAATCCTTGCTCATCGTCTGCATTCCCTTTATGCTTAATGGGAAGAAACGGGCATTTCCAGGATGTGATAAATACCCTAAAATAGTTAAATGAACTGTGATGCAAAGCAACACTGTTTTCAGTGGTGGTAAATGTCTGTGCTGTACGAGACTACAGTGAGCTGAAATAAATCCAACCTGCAGGCTTGTATTTGGAGTTGTGTCTATGGGAATGGTTGTTCATTGCTTTCCTGACAAGGTGTTTATACTATTCTGGTGCTGCAACCTGTTGGTCTCATATTGTTTAAATACATTGGGACCAGTATAGTCACTGAAAGCCAAATACTTTGTGAGTTCCAGACTAAAAATTCAGTAGTTTGTTTGGACTTGTGTGGATTTGCTTTGATGATCAGGATCAGATGCATAGAAGTGATGTTTGTACATGTATGAGACTTAGAGTCTGTATGACTTAAATACTTGCTCTCTTCCAACAGGTATAAATCAAATGAGGATTATGTCTATGTCAGAGGTCGTGGCCGAGGAAAGTATATTTGTGAAGAATGTGGCATTCGCTGCAAAAAGCCAAGCATGCTCAAAAAACATATCCGCACTCACACTGATGTCCGGCCTTATGTATGCAAGTTGTGCAATTTTGCCTTCAAAACTAAAGGTACTTTACCCTTTTTGCTGAACTCTTGCCACTTCTGGAGCTATTTTGCCCTCTGGGATCCAAGCACCCATTGCAATCAAGAAGAGTATTTTTTTCAGAACAAAATTGTTCTGTTTATGGATACAGGATTGTATAAGAGAGTTTGTTCTCTTCTGTTTAATTGATTGAGGGATTTTGTAAGACTCTGAGACTCCTTGGATGGCTTCATTAAGACCTATAGGCTCTTGGCTGGTTCTTCTGTCTGCAGAGAAAATGTAGTAGTGTAAGAACCACCCTGAAAAATAATACTCTCCAATGTTGTTACATGATGCAAATTTTAATTGCAGAAACCCTTAAATGCTACCAGGAGACCACACTTCTTATGACATAATGTAGAAGCTGAGCATCAGCTGCTGAGGAATACATGCCTTCACAGGCTTTACAGTGGGTCAGTTTCAAGTCGATAAATAATGTATGTCTCCCAGATGGGCCACTCCATCCACTGTGACATTAATTATGAATAGAGATCTGATAGCTTCTGTTCACATGTATTTATCAGCACAGAAAAAAGCTTCCATTTGTCACCCTGAGGCCACAGATAATGATATTCTTTGGAATTCAGATTTGTGATGCAACCATCTCCTTGAAAGAAAAAATCCTTTTCTTGGTAGCATTTCTTTGTAGCACTTCTTTGTAGCACGGCCCAAATGAGCCTTACATTCTCAGTTTCTTAGCTTCCCTTTGGCAGACAAAAGAAATGGATTCTGGTCCCAGTGCAGTGAACTTAGCTCAAAGGGGGAGAAAGGAAGCTAAAGGAAATTTCTCCCAAGATCCCAGTGCAGCTTCATGGCTGTTTTGAGGATTGAGAATTGTAATAGTTTCCATGACTCCAACACTTCTTCCTGTGCCAAAGATGGGAATAGCTGGTGGATGGTAGTAGACCCATCAACCTAATTTAAGATGAGAACTTCCATGGGCATGGAGAAACAAAGAGAAGGAGCGGCTTGTTTGTAGTCCCAATAGGCCATCTGGTGAGCTGTTCTCATTCCTTACATTTGACATTGCTGGAGGAATGGGTCTTGAGGAGGGACTTGGAAGTACTTGACAGTATTGTGGTTTTTCAGCAGTGTTCAGAGAGGACATTCCAGGAAGAAGAGGTGGCATGGAAAAAGAAAAAGGGAAATTGCTTGCTGAGGCAGACATTTCTGATTGAGAGGAAACATGGTGGTTTGCTGTTGCACAAGACGAGCATGAATAAGAAGAGACTAAGTTAGCCTTTAAAGGACAAGGAGTGTTTAACTGGTGTATTACTGATTATAAGCAGTTGTCAGCCTCATAACTATTGTTGCT
The DNA here is from genome assembly GCA_013397895.1 of Origma solitaria. NCBI lineage: Eukaryota > Metazoa > Chordata > Aves > Passeriformes > Acanthizidae > Origma > Origma solitaria. Next base: position 2,011,785 of record VZRL01003661.1, on the reverse strand, counting down.
ATTCTGCTTAGAACAGTAGGGGACAAACTTTCAGAGGTGCTTAGGTTTTCAGTATTCTGAGCATTTAGCTATCCCAGAAGCCTCAATGGCCCAAGTTAGCCTTTTCATGCAGTGCACAGACAAAATAAGAAACTCTTATTGAGAAGGGAATTATTTGAACTAGCTGGAACTGAAAGTCAGAGAAGAGCCTGGCTTGTGAGTTTCTAAGCACACCTGCACTATCCAGCAGAGTGGTGCAGTGTTCCTGGCCCCAGATGCCATGTGCCACAGCACCATGTGGCGATGCTGGTTGGCGTCCCAGAAGCAGCATCAATGCATTTGCAGAGGGCTTTGCTTGAACTAAGAAGCACCATGTCTTGACAGTGGGTTGGGTTTGCTTGTGGCATGCTTTCCCTTTTGGGTGTTTGCAAATGACACTGAAGTAGCAAATGGATTAGAGTGATATTCTCTGGCTTCTGCTTTGTGCTCAAGATTCTTTGTCGTGAAATGTCTCTTGGGGCCAATCTCAACCCAGTTTTTTTTTATCTGTGAAAAAACAGACCAAGACAGGCACTCCAGAAAGCCAATAGTCTAGTGTTAGATTGCTCCCTCAAGGGAATGGGAGATCTGCTTTCAGACCTCTGCTGTGTCTACTTTAGATCTGTATTCTAAATCTGGGAGCTAGATGTGAATTTCCCACATCCCAGGTGGATGCGGTAAGTACAGCTCCTTTCAGTTCAGAGACTGCAGCTAAATGGTAAACTTGCATAGAGAAATCTTCCATAACTGTCTTTTTTTTTTTTTTTTTTTTGGTGCTTTTT
>VZRL01003661.1:1992884-2010965 GCA_013397895.1 Origma solitaria | reverse complement strand
GTGGGTACTTTTGTTTCAAAATGCTTCAAATACACAGAACATTTGGAAACTGTGCAAAGTAAATGGGAGAGCCCTTATCTTGAAAGTGCCACTGTGTAAATAGGAGCATGAGCTCTGAATGGCTGCTGTGCAGTGGACTTACTTCGATGTCTAGGCAGTCTGTACATATCATGAACAGTGAGTCCAGGAATAACATCCAAAAGTGAGGTTTTTAGCTTGCTGGGGTGCCTAAATATCATGTGGAAAATTTGAGAGATGCCTATGTACCTCTCAGGCCCTGAGTTTATTTGCATTTTTTATTTTCTTAAGGTATAAAAACCCACTCTCATTAAAACAGACTCTGAGGGCAATGGTCTAGATGAGTCAGCCCTGTCTGTTGTGGCATTTTTTAAAGCTAAAACCCATCATCTGCCATATAATGGAGTTAAGATACACCAAAACCTTACTTGAAGAGTGATCTTTGTTGTTGTCCATTAATGGCATTAATCTCTGATCCACAGGAAATCTGACAAAACATATGAAGTCTAAAGCACACATGAAAAAATGCTTGGAGCTTGGAGTATCAATGACATCAGTGGATGATACTGAAGCTGAAGAAGCAGGTATGTCAAAATGATTTAATTGAGTTGGAATGGCCTCATTCCAACTAAAACACAGAAAGTATGGAGTATGCAAATGACTCATTGCACTTTAGCACAGTGGTGGGCATGGGAAAATATATTAAGAGTATTTGGGGCATTTTTTAATTGAGAGTTAACTTTTTAATAAACAGGAAGTAAAAAAATAAATCCTATCCAGTTGTCTGAGTTATATTTTTTTACATGAAGAGGAGCTAGGAATAAAAGTATGGCCTGTTGTCATCTGTCTCATACAAAGTTCCCAATCTTTCCACTTAAGGTGTGAGAGGTGACAACATTTAGTGAAGTTGCAAGGTAGCATAGGATAAATTTGCTTTCATGCCTCCTTTCAGATGTAGAATTTTAAGGTATTATTTTGCAAAAAATATGGTTTTAATCTATGAAGAATGGGTTTATGCAGCCATCCCAGACGAAGAGCATCCAGCGGTGGCAGTGAGCGTGCTGGGTGGGGAATGGACATGACGTGAGAAGTGGGGTCTGTGCTCACCTTTTGGGCTTGCTGTGGCTGTTTCAGAAAACATGGAGGACATGCAGCAGGAGGCAGAGAAGAGCAGCAACCTGGCAGGGCTGTCAGCAGAGCACCAGTTCTCTGATGCCGAGGAATCGGATGGCGAGGATGGCGACGACAACGATGATGATGATGAAGATGAGGATGATTTTGATGATACTCAGGGAGACTCGACACCAAAAACCAGATCAAGAAGCACCAGCCCGCAGCCCCCTCGGTTCTCCTCCCTGTCAGTGAACTCGGCTGGGGCATCGCAGGGAGCTTCCCCCGAGGGCTCCCTTCCAGTGGGACACTCTTCCCTCATCAGTTACTTGGTCACCTTACCTAGCATTCAGGTTACTCAGCTTATAACACCAAGCGACTCCTGTGAAGACACACAAATGACAGAATATCAGAGGTTTTTCCAGAGTAAGAGTACGGATTCAGAGCCCGATAAAGACAGATTGGACATACCCAGCTGCATGGATGAGGATTACACACTTTCGTTAGATCCCAGTTCTTCTCCGAGGGACCTCTCACCTTCCAGTCGACAATCATCACCTGGCTACGATTCTTCACCCTACAGAGATAACTCACCAAAGAGGTATTTAATGCCAAAAGGGGATCTGTCACCCAGAAGGCATCTGTCACCCCGAAGAGATATTTCACCCATGAGGCACCTTTCCCCACGGAAGGAGGCTGTGCTGAGGAGAGAGTTATCACCAAGACGGGACGTGTCACCAAGACGTCACCTATCGCCCAGGAGACCAATGTCACCAGGGAAAGATGTGTCTGTTCGAAGAGATTTGTCTCCCAGGCGAGAGAGAAGATATATGGCCTCCATTAGAGCGGCATCTCCCCGGAGGGGCTTGTATCATAATCCAGCATTGTCCATGGGTCAATATTTACAGTCTGAATCTATTCCAGTGGGACATTCGGTAAGTGTGAAAAAATATTTTCCTTCCTTTTGTAAAAAACTGTGCTCTTACTGAATTTGTGCATTTCAAAAATCTTTGCAGCTTTGTAGAAGAAGAAGGCATAAACTTTGAGCCTTGGTGGGAAGTCCTGGAACAAATGCAAGAAATTTGGAATAGACAGGGACCAAGTCAGGATGCTGGTTCATTTAGATGCACTACAGTCAGCCTATGGGGCAAGTCTTCACTTGGTAGAACCCTGAGTAGCTCCATTAACTTCATTGAAATTAGGCTGGTTTGCATTTTCTGCCTCCTTATTCATTGTATTTTATATATGCATATACATTTACACATACATACATATATATAAATATATAAATATATAAAAATATATATATATATATATACAGAATTTTTAAATGGTCCAGAAAGCTTACTTGGTGTGTGAGGCTTGCTTCTGCCCTGTAAAAAATCTCTTACTTCTGAGCCTCTCAGGTGGGATCACGCCAAGATCAACGCTTAAAGCCCTGTTCCTGAGCTATGGTGCCCATCACTGTGTATTGTTTAATGGAATAAAAATGTTGAGATTATGGAACCTCTTGGAAAAGCAGAGCACCCACTGAAATCAGCATCTGTGGCTGGAATTCAAAGGATGTTATTGTGTGAGAGGAGCAGGCAGCTGTCTGCCCCACAGAAAGTGCCATCACAACTGGCTGTTCTGGCAGGGATGCAACAGTCTGGGTGGAAATATGCAAAACTTGCACAGCTGCTGTCTGTGCTCTTCCGTTTCGGTAAATCAGCTCTCAGAACTACCAGATCGGCACTTTTGACCAGCCCTAGCATTCACAAAGCACTCCCTCCACAAATAGATTATGTCTTTAGAGGTAAGGTCTTGCTCCCTGCTCTTCTCCTGGCTGGCCTCTTCTCCCTGTTTCCCCATTCCCAGTCTTCTTGGCTCTCCATGTAGTCTTTGTGACTAATGTGTTAGCCAATGTGTTAGCTGCTCCCAGGAATGGAGTGAGGGATGCACCTGGGCAAAGATAGCTGGAGCAGGAGGGACCGAAAAGAGCTGAGATGCTGCCAGCCTGGCTGGTCCAAAACTGTTTTCCCAGCATTTCAGGAGTATAAGAGAAAGCTGCAACGTGAGTGGTTATGTTTATAGGAGAGAGTAACACAGGTGCATCTCAGACATGGCCCCATGGCCTGGTAAGTGGTTCAGGAGAGCAGTGGAGAGGGGTGGCTGATTAAATGGTCCTTGAGAAAGGGCGTGCTGACACTCTGCCGCACTCTCACAGGAGTGATCACTGCACAGCTGAGAGAGGATACAAATCCCACCAGCAGTTCTTCTGACAAAGTGAGGAAGCACAAGTGGGTAAAGAGTCACCAGCTTAACCAGTCGTGATGTCTTAGTATCAAATGGATGGGATGATATGGAATTCTACAGCTGACATTGTGCGGGGTGCCCCAGTCCCTCATGTCCCACAAGACACACAGGCAAGCTGTAGCAAAGATTTTGGATGTGTAATGATGCTCGCAGAAGGGTGTGTTAACAGTCGTCCTTGGCCATTTGACAGCTCTTGCCGTAATATCTTCCTTGTGCGTTTTGCACAACTTCTAGCGAGGCATTTAGCACATTGGAAGGACTCTCTTAGCACTTCCAGCTCCTTCTTTTAAAAAGCCCACCATGCCAGATGGACTTCTAATGCTTACCTTATTTTTGAGGTAGAGTCAGGCATGTGGCAGTGAAAAACACAATGTAAAAGATCAGTTGTCTTGCAGAAAGCATCAGTAGCTTGTTGGCTTGTTGAGTGTTTTGAGAGAGAAGGCCAGACCTCAGCAGAGTCACTGCAGCCTCAATAGAGGCATCACTGGAAGCAGAGCTCAGGCAAACTTAAATGAAGAAATGACAAGTGAAGATGATTGCCCATCGTAACAAATGACTTCATGGAAGGAAAGATGGATTCCTCGTCTCTTGATGCCTTTCTGGAAGACGTACTTTAGCCAAATAGTACACAAGTTTAAATGAAACACAAGTTATTATACTCAGTATGTGGGAAGACAAATAACACCTGAGCTTGCTATAACTGAAAGCTGTCAGAGAAGAAAAAGGAATAAAGGTTGTTTTTCACTTTTTGAGTAGTGAAATCCAGCAAACCATCATTAGTAGCTGCACTGGTGATGCACATGTCAGCTTACAATCCTTAAAATACTTTAAGAGCTGCATTGGGTTCCCCGTCCTTGCAGGAGGAGGAGCAGTTTTGTTCTTCTAGTGCCTGCAGTTCCCAGAAGAGGCCAGTTTTCTTTCTTCTCAATTGAAATTGATGTATTGGCTCTAGTCTCTTTGGCCAGTGCTGGTCTAGTTGCCCTTCATGTTGCTTCCTGTTGAATGTCCATGCACTTTGGTGGTCCTGTGCAAAGAGCTTATAAAGTACTCTGGCATTGTAAACACCACATAGAAAGCAATTGAAATTTTTTCTTTAGGAAGTGGAAAAGCTCATGGTGAAAGTAACCATTTTTTTAGATTGTATAAAAATACAGAAAAGTACACACCTTTTTTCCTTCGGCAGTTAATAACAGAATACACTCTTGCAACAGAATACTCTCTCCAAGGTAGCCTAAGGCTCTAGTGTGTGCTGGGTCACACTTGGCTTTGACAAGTTAAACTGGTGTCTTTAAAATTAAAGCCAGATATCCTCTGCTCTCTAAATGCATTTGGGATCTTCTCTTCTGTCAATGCCAGAGATTTCTTTCCTTTTTGAGAAGGCTGATGCCATTATCAAAGTCCACAGATTCTTCTTCCCAGTTGTCTTCTGCCAGTCCTGAGCGAAAGAGAAGGTAAAAAGGAAGGTTTCATTTGTTCACCTTGAGTGAATCTCTGTTAGCATTTTAGTTTGGATCAGGCATATGTGTCTGTCGTCACTTTTTTTGTGCTTTGACTCACAGTTTCAGATGAGTCTTGGAGTAAGTGATCTGGATTGTTGTCAGATGGAATTAAACTGAAAAAATATGCACCAGGAGGGCAGCAGGTACACTCGAGCTGTGAGTGGCCATTCAGGTGACTGCAAAGAGACTGCATAGGGCTAATCTGAAGCAACCTTCCCTTCCAAACCCACAACACTTGCATTGTGAATATGGGATCCAGCACAAACAGTTTCACTCCATTCCTGCTTGTCTCAACCCTTAGTACTCCCTGCTACATCCTAGTGCAGACCAGAGCCTTTGCCTTTTCTTTCAGTCCCAGGACAGATACAATGAGATTGAGAAGGTATCTTGCTGTGAGTCGTACAGACTTGTCTCTCACAACTGTTTTAGCTTCTAGGAGGTAGTGGGTTTTGCTTGTGCTGTCATTTTGTTGCTCATCTCATTAATTTTGAAGTCCAAAGCCTGTCTTGATTTATTCAGAAAGGCTGAGGGAACTAGGCACCTCTATGACCACTTGAAAGGTGGTAGGACTTTAAGGTCCTTTGATCATCCCAGACATGGATATTAAATCCTTTCCCAAATACTCATTACTTTATCATCTTGAGTGAAATGCATTCTTGTACAGAGAGCCAGCAACTTCTGAAGTCCAGGTAAACTGTAAATAGGTTCACTGGTGTATCTGGGCCACTGTGGTGCATTCTCTGTAGGGCTGCAAATTGAGCTGATCCTGAAACTGAAGGCCACATGGAGTTATAGTCACTTTATTAGACATCATGTCTTTCAGAAAACATGTTGGTAATATGCTCTGTTATTGAATTTTACTGCAGAGTTCAGTGTTTTCTGGTTTTTAACTTAAAAAAACTCAAGTACATTATGACGTGGTAATCAGAGACTGTTTTCCACCCAACATCTTTTTGCAAGCTGTGGTCTGAGGCTGCCCGGAAGATGTCTGTGAAGGGTGCTTGGCTTTGAAATGTGATCTTCCTCTTAATCTCCCACAGCCTGATTTGGGTGATGTAGGAGATACAGCGTAAGCCCTGTCATCCCTGAGGCATTCTGGAGGACTTGTGAAGCTGGATATGGCTTTGCTCAGGGGTGTGATGTGGCAGTCTAGCTTTGTGACCAGGTCAGAGCATTTAGTGAAAAACTGCTACAGAATAGTGTTGCTTGGGAAATTATATGTCACCTGAAGACGAAGGGAAATATGCTAAACTGTAACAAATGAGAATGAATAGGAAACGAACTGGATTCCCATCACCTGACAAAGAGAGGAGCTCATCTCACGGCACTGGCAGCAACCCATTCTGACTGCACTGCAAAAAGATGCCATGACTTCCTGCACTGTGCTCTGTGATCTAATACTTGCCCTGTCAACTGAATCAAGTCTTTGGATTTTCAGGATGCTTGCTGAAAAAAGACAGTTTTCCTCCATGAATATGTATATGTGTGTCTGCTTGTAGGTATGAAAATGCTAGATATCGGTAAAGGACATAAAAGCAGGGTAGGAGGTAGGAACAGTTATTAGTGACTGTAACCGTTTATGTTATCTGTTTCTAAACTTACCTGCCAGACCTAGAGAAAAATAATCCAATATGTGTCCAGCCAGGCTTGGAAGGCATCCAGTGACATGCACATACTGTCACTGTCTATGTAAAAATTGGTCATATGAGACATATATTGGATGATGCTGCTGATCTTGAAGCACATAGCAGTTTCTGTCATGTAAGCCACCTCTATCCAACAAGGACAGACTGTTGCTCTATTCCCTTTTGAAACTCTGGCAGGGTAAAACATGAAGGCAGTGTCTTTCTCAATTAGAGATTTTGTGTGTGACTAGGTTTGTTCTTTGATGAGTTTTACTCTTTTTTTTGCTCAGTTTCCCTTAGCCCAAGTTCACATCAGATGTAATAGTGATAAATGTCATGGTGTAGGAAACATCCCAAAGGACAATATGACTGAGAAACTGGCTGACAGACCAAAGATGGAAAAAGAAATAGGGGGCAAGCAGCTGTGCAGAGGTGAGGTTAGCAATAGGAAGGACTGACAGGGTAGGTGAACTAAGTCTTGTGGCTTGGCAACTGCAATTTATTTCGTAAAGTTTTCCCCATTCAACAATATAATGTGCTGTCACTGTGCTTTCTTATGACAGTTTCTCTTTTATGAGACTCAAGCGTCTCACTTTCTGAATAGGAAAATTCCCAACGTAGATTAGTCTCTGAATAATATCTCTGAAGTTCGAGTCTGATGATTATGGGTCACCCTTTCCTGTCTCGACATTGATTTATATTAAACAGGACAAAGCATCTGAGCACAGTGAGGTTGAGCCTTTGGGTAGCGCAGAAACTGAATCTTTAATTGCCCCCTAAACCAGCTCCCTGGGATGGGATCAAGAGGTTGCTTAATGCTGTGAGAGCTAGGATTTCCCAGCAGTGAAGTGCTGCCACTTTAATGCATTGGCATTTAGCAGCACAGTCCTCGGGCTGCCACACCAAGGCTGTGGTAGCATTACAGCTCTGGGGCAATTGATCCGTGTTTGGTCAATTTACAGAGCAGAGATGAGCATTTTCATTCATTTAATTTCATATGAAAGTCCCTGAGAGTTGTGTGGCCAAATCCCACACATAATTATGAAAATGTTGTCCTGCACTTCTGTCATCATTACTCCTCTGGTCAGCAATAAATGATACTTAATCATCAGATAGCAAACAAATTTTAAAACTTAAGAATGAAGTAAAAAAAAGGAACCCAAAAGCCCAGGGCATATTTAATACTGAATGGAGATGCAGCTATTCATTCTTCCAAGGTGGGAACTAATGGGAAGGCAGTGAAAATGTCAATATTGCGAGATTGGCTTTTATTGGCCATCACAAAATCCCCTATTCTTCTCAATCCCATTATGAGTGGGTGAGTCTCCCTGGGATGGAATCATCACTTTTGATCACAGCTGATGCCTGTGCTTTTATTATTATTTATTGTTTACACTGGCAGATAAGCCAGAGGGGTGCTCCATTGTCTCAATGACTAGAAAAATTTGTGTCTACATTGCACAGAGACACTTGAACTTGCATGGAAATGCTCATCCACTTTCACCAAGGATTGGGTAACGCTCCCAGTGCCTTCTCTGAGGCTCAAGAGCAGATTTTTCAGAAAGCAGAAAATACCTGCTGTCAGGTATTCCCTGCTACGCCAAGCAGTGGTGGTGAGCAGGGGATGTTTGGATGTGTATTTCTCTGCAACAAAGTCCAAGTAGCAGCGTAATTTTCCAGAATAGAGGGTGAGATGGATCTCCTGGCTGAATTTCCCCTGGGGAATGGAAATCTATCTGCCCCAAATTCTGTTCAAAGTTTCAGTTGAATATAATACCCTCCACTTCCTGACCTAAATTGCTGCATTGTGTTGCTGAACTCTCTTAACTAGCCACTGCCTTTCACCTCAGAGGCATGAGCCCTGTAGGGCTGAGCTAAGCAAAACCTCCTCTGTTGTTTGGATATGCACATAGTGGAGTTTTCCAAATGCTTTGGGATCCGTCTGGATGAAAGGTGCTTCATGAATGGGAGGTTGTGTTAGACAGGAAGGCAGATAGGTGGTTTGGCAGCCTGACAAGAATTCTGCTAGTAGCAGCGCTGACATCTCTTTTTTTTGTCTTCTGGTTACAGAGAAGGGGGTTGTCTCAGGCACCTTACTTCAACATATATGGAGAAAAAGGAGGCATGGAGCACCGCAGGTCTAGCCTGTTCCCCGAAGGTCCGAGCGACTACGTCTTCAGCCATCTTCCACTACACTCCCAGCAACAGATCCGAGCACCTATCCCCATGATGCCGATTGGGGGCATCCAGATGGTCCATTCAGTCCCCGTGGCCCTTTCAGGTTTACATTCTCCGTCCACTCTGGCCCTGCAGAGGCAGGTCTCTGAGGAGAAGCAAAGAGGAACTGCGGAAACCCTTACAAAAGAATCGTACAGTATTTCTAAGCACCACGAGAAACGTACCTCTCCGCACAGCTTGCACCCCGCTGCTCCCCCCAGCGCGCCCTCCTCGCCGCTGCTGCTGCTGGCGCAGAGCGCATCCGAGGACAGTGTCGTGGCTACCGAGAGGGAGCAGGAGGAGAACATACAGACTTGTACAAAAGCCATAGCCTCTCTGCGAATCGCCACAGAAGAAGCCGTTCTGCATGGGGCGGAGCAGCTGCAGAGGCCTTCTGAGCCTCAACAGAAACCTTTAGAAAGTGCACATTTTAGCATTAAACACTTTAGTGGATCTGAGCCGGGCCAGCCCTGTGCCTCAGCCACCCATCCTGACTTGCACGGTGGTGAACAGGACAGTTTTGGTACATCACAGACTGCGCTAGCCCATCCCACCTTTTACAGCAAGAGCTTTGTGGATGTCCAGCAGCTGGGCTTTCACAGCAGGAGCGACCCCCCATCAAGCACACAGGAAAGGAAAGATCCGTCATCTGAGAAGAGCAAGCCACATTGATCTGAGATGCATGGAGACTTTCACCCATACATTTACCCCACCTTTTTTTTTTCTAGAGATAGAAAAAGTATTCAACTTTACAGCATGCCTGTTCTAAGTTACAGTAGTTTGCTATTATATATACTTTTGTTATATCAAAAGAATTAGATAAAGTAACAAGTCATCATGAGCCTGACCAAAACTAAATTTGAAATTCTTATTGGGTCTGGTACTTTTAAATTGTACAGATGTTTGTGCCTTTTCTTTACTTTGCTTATATTCTTATAAGCATTTTTTTAGCAGTAATTTGTACATATTTTAGAATTTGTGTATCTGCTTTGTAATAAATGTAATTTCTTTCCTTTTTTGGACACTTGGATCTAAATGATGTAAAACAGAACAGCATCAATATATGTGAGGTTGCACTAAAACATATTTTTATATGATTAAAACTGAACAGCTTTTATGTACAGCTCTGATTCTGTAATACTAATATTTATTTACTTTGTTTCATAAATTGTAAATTTTTTTCTTAATGTTGTGGATTGCTTTTCTATGTGAAGCATGGGATTTACTGTTGCGTAATTAGAACAAAATGTATATTGTAAAACAAGATATTTAAACTAGAGTATCTTATCTTATTCTGCACTTATGCATTAGTTAAAAAAAAAGAAGATAAAAGATGTATCAGTCAGTTCTTAACTCTTGTAATTTTTTTTTGTCTCTTCTTTGCCGGATTGACTATAACTTAAGTGCTGATTGTGATTTTAAACTGATAGTACCGTAAAGCATTAAAGTAAAACAATGTGCTATTGTGAGTTTTTTCAAAGCTTTATAAAACAGTTATAAATATATTAAAAGTATTTGGTCTTATGTGAACATGTTGATCTATATACTCCTTAAAAAGCGATGGGAAAACATTCCACCCCATGTAAATATGTGCATCACTGGTGCCATCTGTGTAGCTCACCGGGACCAGCAGGATTTGCTATGCTGGTGCTTCCAGGAGTGGGAGCGGGGCACTGCTGACTGCCGGAAGGCAGAGTCCAGCAGCATCCTGACCCATTCCCGGGCCTCCAGCAGCAGGGTGGCAAGGCCCCTACGGCCACGTGGGGCTGGGTGAGGAGCTGGGCTGCTGGCTGGACACACGGTGCCCTGCCAAGCCTGGCAGTCCCCTGCTCCTGAGGGCTGACCAAGGGGCATAGGTGTCATGAGGAAGTGCCCTGGAGTGTCAGAAAGGGGTTTGGAGAGGAGAAAAAGGTGTTTCCTTGCACTTGAACTCCACAGCTGGCCACTCCCTACTGCAATACCTGGGTCAGCTTTGGGGGAGGCTCCCGTTCTGTCCTGTTCCGTCCTGTCCCCTGGATGGAGGTGTGTGGCCCTGCTGGCGAGGCAGAGAGCACCGCCAGCCCGGCCTCTTCTGAAATGGGTTTCATGGGCAAGTAAGTCACAGTCTTCCAGTGTAGGGTCTCCATCCGGGCAAGGTTTGCTCCAGAGGAAAGGGAGGAGGAGCCCGGGCTTGTGTTTGAACACATGTGGTGGGTTACCACTACCACCAGCAGCATGCGTGCATGCACGCACGCACACACACACACACTCAAACACACGCATGCATACGCACAGATGAACGAAACCAACGACCTGGATTATATTTTGTGCTATTTAGTGGATTATAAATCTGTGAAAACAAGTTTGTATATTGACTTAAAATACATTTAAGGAGTGTTCTTTAAAAAGAAATAAATATACAGTTACATGCATGAGGTGTCTAGTTTTCATGTGTTCTTTGAATTTTCCAAGTTTATTGGTGTTCCAGCATCCTGCACAAGAAGCACCCTTAAAAATGTGAGTGGTAGTGAAAAATGTGGACCATATTTTGGCTTTCTCAGATATTATCAAACTAAAACAGTTTATTTCTCCAGTAATACCGTGTGGGGGCAGAACCACAGGTGGCATGCTGTAATTCTAGCACGGTGGCATATGACTAGTGTAATACCATAATGGATGGTGACCACTTCTAAACATTAAAGGTTAGCTTTTCATACCGATTGCAATGTTCTGCCTTTATTCCAGATCATTGTGGTAACCTTGCCAAGATAAGCATGTGCCAGAAAACTGGCTCATCTCAGGCTGGAGAGAGGAGAAGCAGTATACGTAGTTGGAGATGAGCAGCCTGTTGGAACATGCTTCCATAAAAAAAGGAGAACTCAATTATACATTTAAAATAAACAAGCACCATCTGATAAAAGCCTCTCTCCTCCTGGGCTTCATGGCTGTATTGAGAACAAAATGCTCTGCACAATGATCAGCTAATCAGGTAATCATAGATATTTTATTAAAAGGGAGCCAGGCAACCCCTGATGGTAAATGCTCTATTAACATTGCCTTTGTAGGCAACCCTCTTACTGTGGGAGTTACCTCGAACTCGTTTGATTATTTTAATTAATTTGCAGCTGCAATTTGCCATCCACCTTTTCAGCCTTGGGGCATTTTTTTTTTATAATCAGTGAGCAAGTATCACTGAAATTATATGTGATATTTTTGGGTTACAATGGAGCAATGCTGAAGAGGTTTCAGGTACTTATAATCTTAATTGTATTTTCTTAATGAGCTAATGTGTATACAGTGCTTTGAGAAAAAACATATCCTCATAAGCATCAATGATGGCTTTTCATGCTTTGGAAAGGGTGTGGAGGAGGAATGGCACACATGTCTGACAAAACTTTCCCAGGCGTGAGCAATTTTCAGAAACAACATAGCAAGCACATCAACTGGGACTGGGGGGCAAATAATTCCATGAGCGTTTTGCCTCCACTTCCCAGTGGAACCCCCTCCAAGCTGCCTGCAGGTGTGGGACAAATGTGCTGAGCCTACGGGTGGGGGAATGCAGCTGCATGGCTCCCTGCAGGGAATGTTGGTCTCCGGGCAAGACTGGAGCTGCCTGTGTGAGACAGCCCCTCTGAGGGTGTCGGGCAGGGGGTTCCTCCTCAATACTCTGTGCAGTGGGTGCTTGGAGGTCTGTTAGGACCAAGAAGTGTAAGTCTGAGCTCTCTGATGTAAACATCCTGTGTTTTTATAAAGGATGAAAAGAAGAGATTTAACAGGGCACTCTAGAAAAACTGCAGAACCGAACAAGGATTCTTACATGCAATGTGCTAAAACAACTCTACGTCAGGAATATAATTACCTATTATATTGTTCAAGGAGGTTATAATTTTCTATGAAGATCCATATGTCTTTTCTGTAAAGCACAAGGGAAATACAGATGCTCTGGCAAGCTCTCTTTATTTCCTTCCCTCAGAATAGTGTCACCAGAGTCACTTCAGGACTTACTCGCATCAGCAAAACAGGGTGTATCAGTCTCATATAGCTGCCTGCACAATCCTCTTATGGAGCTTTAGATTCTGACTCAGGGCAGTAACTCCATCACATGTTAAATACTTCTGTGTGGGCTACGCAGGACACACTGCCAGCAGTGGATACTAATTAGCACCAATAAAGGGCATCATTAGCTATAACAGACCCAAATTGAGTCAAGGGACTTGAGTACAAAAATTTCAATTCAAGAATGCTGCAGTCAACTCCCATTTAACCCTTGTGGCACCTCAATTTACAAGGTGCCCGGCCTTGTTTCCTGCTTTTGGGCATGAGTTGAACTTCTCCTCTTGGAACTGCTTCACGCCTCTTCCCTTCCCACATTGGCCTGGACACCAAAAGGTATGTATTTCTTGCCCTAGATCCTCCAAGGGACCTGCCCTACTGAGTGGGTCTTTGAAAATACCTGATGTATGACGAAATATGCTACCCTCTTGAATTATACTTTTGGCAAGTGCTGTCACCACCTCTTACAGATTAGTTTAATGATTTGGTCCCCATTTCTGGGTATGTAAAAAAAAAAAAACCCAACACTCCAAATCTGTGTTGAAACTGGCTAGATCAACATCTCCAGTCTCCTAGGACCATGCCCTAACCTGCCCCACAAGAAGAAGTTTTTTCTTTCCTGCTGAAGTTCTGCTACTGTGAAACACAATATTCAAGGTTCATTAGATCATCAATACTGGAACCTATTGCCCCCAAAAGGAAGAGCTGTTTGGATGTGCCCTGCTCAGTAGGAAGAGAGCTGATGCGTAGAATGGTGTGACAGAGACACAGAAGAACAAGGACTGAGTTCAAGCAGCTCCCTGCTTGAAGTCTTCTAGGCAGCTTGGAAAGTACAGTTTCCAAACATGCTTCCTACTTAGCATCCAGCTCCTTTCTGAGGTGGCTGACTCTCCTATGTCCAGTGGAGGCAGGCCAAAACTTAAAATTCTTCAGAGTGAGAAGCAAATCCCAAAAATTAGGTGTTACAATGCCTGAATCCTTTATTGGGTTTTGCCCTAAATAGCTCAAGAAGAACAAGCTTTATTGATTTATTTCATTGTCCAGTGGAACAAGTCAATGGGAGTTATCCTTTTAAGTCATTTAGCCACCCCTGAAAACCTCAATCGATATTCTCTAAAAAATGTCCTTAAAGTAAATCCAGGATATTCAATGCAAAACCTGCACAGCACAGCATATATTTTAGTCTAGTTGCTTTTTTTTTTTTTCCAGTTAATGTGCCTGCATGAAAAAGCCAGCAGCCTGTGTACTAATTGAGTTTATTACTGTGACAATGTTCCCGTGCCCTTTTCTCAAACACAGATTACACACACTAAACACAGACCCTGAACATATGCTTACTGTAAGGTCAATTTAGGATGAATATGCTGGATGGCTTGACTTTTTCTGCAGTTATTCTTGGGGTCTTTACATATGCTACATATGTCATGTGTGTTTGCAGCTATCTTTAATAGGCCTGCTTTTAACTGGCTTCAGGACCACCAATAGCACCAGGAACATGGGAGACAGCTTTCATTGCGAAATGTTTGGCTTCTGCCCCTGTGATGATGCCTACATGAGATATAATAAGCTGATTTGTTGTGTGTACACAAGTCTTTTCCAGATGATTTTGCTTGGTGACAAAAACTCTTTCTAAGAGTTTCTTTAATTTGTGAGTAGAGGTGGCCTGTACATATGTATAGGGATTTAGTGGGCATATAATAGAAGTTAAGGAAATGTCTCTGTCTTTTCATACAAGATAATCTTAGGTGGAGGCAGAACTGAATGAACTCATCGTTGGGAGCAGACGCCTGCAAGGACCATGAACCACAAGAATCTCCATAAAGGATGAAGTGGCATTCAGGACTGCTGTCTCTCCATGCTGGGAAGTGTCTGCACAAGGTGCCTTGCTGTCATTTTCCCTAAGCTTTAAGAAATACAGATGGTCTTCTCTTGCACTGTGCATTGCTGTATATGTTGCAAAATCATGTCCTACAGGCAAGCTTCTCACCCAAGGCATATCAGGCACCAGTGCACCTCTGCTGTAGGGCAGCCAAGGGGCTCTGGGAGCCTAATACCTCCAAGGTCTGCTGTTCAAGCATACAAATTGCCTGTGAGATCGTGGCAGCTTGCAGGCTGGACTGCAGGCTGGAGGGAGCAGTGGTAGAAGAAAACAATAGTTTTCTGAAAACCAGAAAAATTTTCTGCTCCAATGAGTTTCCTTGCTTTTCTGCAACGTATGAATATTCATTATGAAGCCGACATGTCGAGGGGAGCTTGGTCAGCAGGAGGCTTAATAAAAAAAAGCCTAACAATATTACTGTATAAACTGCCTTTTTGCATACCTTCCTGGTGAGTGACATCTCTGAGCTGACAGGAGCGCTGCAAAGCAAAACAGCCGGGATGAATATGCATGGCAGCACACAGCCCCATGAGCACCCAGTGAGCTGGAGAAAGCCAGTGGAGGCAGATCCAGCTCTGTACTGAAGAACAGCATTTCTTTTCCCCCCACTCTCCTGCCAGAATATAAGAAGAGGCTGACACCATGCCATAGAAACTAATGGAGTTTCCACATTCATTTTAACAGCGGGAGGTGTAGACTCTGAAGGCTTGTTTCCATGAGGTGATGAGAAATCTTGCTGCTAAAGTTGCAGAGGAATGTCAGAGTACTTGGCGTTTTGCCATTACAACCTCTTTCGTTCCCATCTGTTCCTGGAGAAGCAAAGGTCTTTGCCTGGTTCAGCTGTGCTCTGCCGGGGCCTTGGGGGGCAGCTCTGGGCCATGGAAGGAGGCGGTCCCTGAATGTCATTGTTCCTGGTATAAATGCCCCGAATCCTCTGGGCACATTAGCCCATTAGCAGTAGTCTGCAAGACAAAGGAAGGCTTGGGAAGAACCTGTGTGCTTATTCTTCCTAAACAGGTATACACTCAAAATCTCTAAAGGGTTATTTTGAAGAAGTGACTCTTAGAAAAGCCAGGTTTTCTGAAGTGCTGGACTTTGACTGAGGCACTTAGATGAAGTGGTTGGAGTTTTCAGAAGTGCAGAGCATTTGTTATCAGCAGAAACTGCTGGATTCTGGGCACATGTGAAAATCTGGCCCTTAAAAACTTAATGACTAACTTAATGATGTCTGGCACTTCACTTCCATTTGTTATTTTCTGCAATCTTTCTGTCCTCCACAGCATCTTTATTTAGCCAGAAAAAAAGGAGGAAAAAAACAACTGAATGAAACAATGAGCCAATATTCATGGCTGAAATACCCTTTTTACTGCCAGGAAAAATGTAAATGATAAAGCGGAGGCTTTGACCAGTTTTGTGACAAAGCTTTTCCTCTCCATTTCATATTTCTTGATGACATTTTAACACATGGGGCCGGCACAGCAAGACATCTTTGCCTAATTTTTAATCTTTCAGAAGTTTTCCTTGGATATACAAACAGAGGGGGTCTTTTAACTCTGGAAAAAAGCAAAGAAAAATCAGGCAAAGGGATAGAGTACTTCAGGGAGCAGTCCTTCTCTGGCAGAAGATGAGCTAAAAAGTCTAATAGTTTTTTCCATCTGCATTTCCTCTGGCCTTACTGCAAGCAAAAGGGATTCAGATCCAGCTGATCTGTCAGGGTGGGGGCTGAAGGGAGCCGGGTGATATAATAATCTGAGTCCTGCTGCCTGGTCCATCAATTAACACAGGCAGTGGGAAGAAGCTGAGGGGGATAACGCCCCTGTGGTGTTGTCCCTGCTCTGCAGGATCCTGTGAAACATTTTTGCTGGCTCTCTGCAGAGCTGGATTCCTGCCAGACTGCGGGAGCAAAGGATCAGCCGCTGTCTAGAGTGTTGCCCTGCACTAACCTGCTGGATTTCCATGCAGAAATCCAAGTGAGAGCTAATGTTGTTTGAGGCAACCCAAACTTTGGTTTGGTTTGGTCTCTAGGTGCCACTGCGCAGCTGTGGACTGCCTTGGCCGCTGCTGTGAAAGCGACAGGTGGGGCAGTGCTGGCTGGGGGCTCAGCGGAGTGGGGCAGGTCAGGGAGCCAGAGGAGGCTCCAGAGCTGCTGGCCTTGGAGTATGCTCTGCTTGGGGCTGCTCTGGCTGGTCTGTGTCCCAGGAGCTCCCAAAAAATACTTGGAAATTCTGTATCCTAGAGCTTGCAAAATTTCCTGGCTCCTGCAGTCTTGATTTTCCAGGAAAGGGGACAAGTTAAACCCTCCAATGATTTGGTTTGCTGTTTTTATTAAAATTAAGGTACTCCAAATAATGCCGATGGTGTCAAATGTTGCTCCACCCTGGGGGAATATGAGACAGGAACCAAAAATATATTGTCACGATGCACGCTACCTGAGAATTTCATCAAATTAAAAAGAGCAGTGAATAAGAAATGCCCTGACTCTTTTAGATAGGATAGTCTCTTTCCTCATCTAACTTTAGTATGTTAGCTCCAGAAACATCAGCAGTGACGATGATTTAGTCATCTATATTAAGCATGTTTTAATGGGATGCCAGCTCCTGATTTTATACAGAAGTTTTATGATAGACTACCTATTTCAGCAGAAATTACTGTTTTCAGCTTGGTGCTCGGGGTGTTAAAATTATCAGTGTCATGAGGTGGGTTGACCCTGGCTGGACACCAGGTGCCCACCGAAGGCACTCTGTCACTCCCCTTCTCAACTGGGCAGGGGAGAGAAAATCTAATGAAAGGCTCATGGGTTGAGATAAGGACAGGGAGAGATCACTCACCAGTTATGGGAAAAACAGACTCGATTTGGGGAAATTTTTATTATCAATCAAATTGGAGTAAGATACTGAGAAATAAAGTCAGATCTTAAAAACACCTCTCCCCACCCCTCACTTCTCCCTAGGCTTAATTTACTCCCCATTTTCCTACTCCCTCCTCTTCCCTGGTGGTGCAGGGGGATGGGAAATGGGGGCTGTAATCAGTTCATCACACATTGTCTCTGCTGCTCCTTACTCCTCGGGAGGAGGACTCCTCACACTCCTCCCCTGCTCCAGTGTGGGTCTCTTCCACAGGGTGCAGTTCCTCAGGAATAGACTGCTCCAGTGCTTGTGCCCTGTGGGGTCTCAGGTCCTGCCAGCAGATCTGCTTCAGCATGGGCTCCTCTCTCCATGGGTCCACAGGTCCTGCCAGGAGCCTGCTCCAGTGCCACCTTCCCATGGGGACACAGCCACCTTCAGGTCTGGGGTCCTCCATGGGCTGCAGGTGGATGTCTGCTCCACCACGGACCTCCATGGGCTGCAGGTGGATCTCTGCTCCACCGTGAATCTCCATGGGCTGCAGGTGGATCTCTGCTCCACCA
>VZRL01003661.1:1981049-1992646 GCA_013397895.1 Origma solitaria | reverse complement strand
CCCCTTTTAAAATCTGTTATCCCAGAGGCTTTTTTACTTCCCTTCTTAAATCTGTTATCCCAGAGGCGCTACCGCTGCTGCTGATGGGTCCAGTCTTGAACAACAGCATGTCCATCTTGCAGCCAGATGGCATTGGCTTCATTGGACATGGGGGAAGCTTCTGGAAACTTCTCCTAGAAGGCAGCCCTGTAGCCCCTCCTGCTACCAAAACCTTGCCTTGCAGATCCAATACAAGAGTTCAGAGGGTGCAACATTTTCCAAAAAATTGCCATCATTCAAATGCTATAGGCTCTGTGCTAGGAATGAAGGCTGAGGCAGGGGAAGAGGAAACCTTTTTGTGTTATAACAAATAAAATACTACAATGGAGTTTGAAGGTGCAAATCAGGCTATAACAAAACATGAGTGTGCATGCTTTCAACACCAAAATGACTTACTGGCTGCTAATTAAATCTCACTGCAAATGGGATCTCATTTTTATTTTTTGATGGAAAAAGTGGTTTTATTACATTTACTTGGCTGACAGCCAGGAATACAGCTCAATACAAATCAAGCAAAGTTAAAGGCCTTCTGCAGCAACATATGGCTTGTTTGGGAAGTATGAGTCATAAATGGAACCAGATGCAAAAAAAAAAAAAAAAGTTATAAGAAGGTAGCAACTGTCCTCAGACAGATGCCACTATTGTTATTTCTGATGTTTCCACCTCATTGTGAAAAATTTTCACATACATATTGGTCAACAATTTCTTTTCAGCATGGACTATTTTCAGCCAGTTTTAAAGCTCTTCAGTGGCGTAAGTCCACTCAGTCTACTCATGTAGCTACTTCATACCTCGCACAAGCTGTTTTCTTCTTGCAAGTTATTAAAACACGGTTCCCAGTACTGTTTGTTTCTTCTCTTGGTTTCAGGGTGTTTCTTAACATATGCAGGGTTGGCCTTTAGTTTGTTCTCCAAGTCCTGTGTAAATACAGGCTAATAGAAGTATGTCCTTGACTAGGAAGAAACCCTACGGATGCTTTGTAACCACACCCTGTGCATATCTGCGGGGAGGGCGTGTGTGCATATGCCTGTACACACACAGCCAACCCAAGTGCCAAGAAAATGACAACCAACAGGGGAGAGGAGCCATCAGGGGCTGTCTTCTGCCAAGAGCTTCCACTGCCTGCAGCGAGGCAGCAGGTAAACATGGGGACGACCAGAGCAGTGATGGGGGAGTGAGCAGCCTGGGCACATTTTGGTACCATGAGTAGGGTTCCCAGCTCTTTGCCTGATAGCTGCTGGTGTAGGACTGCTGTCAAGGGCTCTCTGCAGCTACATAGAAATGACCTGCCTGTGCACCCATTGCTGTGCATTGAGTACCCAGAGCATAGGTATGCCTCTAGCACAGAGGCCTCTAAGTTTCTGAGAGTTTGACTCTTGAGCCCTAGATACCATTTGCTTTTTGCCAGAGTCTCGTGTTCGTATTACACCGTGTTTTTGTTGTTTTTCTCCTAACTTCTCCAGCCCTTCGCTCCTCATTTCCTGTGAAGGATGTCAAGAACTTCGTCCAAATTTAACTCATCAAGATCCCCTCCCTTCCCATGTAAAATCCTCTCATACTACAGGTAAAAGATTCTCTGTGTCTCCCTGCTGGGCAAAGCCTAACTAGCCCTGGTCTAAAAGGAAGTTACATCTCTCATGCTCAAGTTCTGTAGAAGAAAATGACCACGTACCCTTGAACAGTGACACAATCAACATGGTGCAAGCAGCGCAGGTGCAAACACCAGGTGATAGGGTAGGCTATAAATCAATCTCCTTCATTCAGTGGTGGACACCAGATGACAAGTAAACAGTGAACACCCCACTGGAACATGTTGTCCTGTTGCATGTGTTCTCCCAGCCCTGGCTCTTCCTGCATCCCACTGCCAGTGCTCCTCCAGTGTGGGCATGTTTGCACAGTACAGGGATGTCCTGTGGCTCAGCCCTGACATATTTCCTCAGATGTGTAGTCCTGCACAGTTGTGGACAATGCCCTTGAAGAACCTGTGACCCACCAGCTTTGTACTGTGCTCTCTTCCAGCAGAATGTACAAGAGCTGCCTAGAGCCTTCTTCATGTCCCCCACCTGGAAAACTCAGTGCTCAAACCACAGCTTGAACCCCTGCCCTTTTCTTGGCAGGCATTCTTTGTACTTAGAAAAAAAGGCTATTGTATTGACTAAGTGGCTACCTGATAGCACAGCATCTCACCTTATTTGATCTGCAGGGTTGGTGAGTCACCTGATTCTCTGAGTGGCAATGTGTTTGGATTCAGTGTGAGTGGTTACAGCCTGCCCAAAATGTCCAGTCACGGGTATGCCAGTTCCAGCCTCTCTCACTGCACTTCAAGCTGCTGCCCAGCTTCAGGACAATCTGACATATGAGCAGGCTGGCTGAGCTGAAGAAGGGGAACTGGCTCAGTTCATAACTCAGGTGTGTGCTTGCTCCCTCTTATCTTAGTAAAAAGTCAAGCTACGGGCAAACATTACCTCCCAGGTTTTGCGTTACAGCATATGTGCAACCCTTCGCACTTTACGAATTCAGATTGCATATCTGAGTTGGAAAAGTTATTTCCTTCTTTTGTACATGGTTTCTGCTGGTGTCTAGGATCCTGATAGAGGGCATCAATAATTTTTGAAGTGATATCAGGGACTGAAGCTAAGGAGAGAATTACTAGTAAGGGGGTTGCTTTGTATCCAAAGAAATCCTCTGGGAAGGTAGAGGGAATTTCAGAAGACTGCATTGGCCTCTGGGAAGAATAAGAATCTATCACCTTGCTTGGGAACCAGAGTTTCAGCTGGACAGTGAGACAGGCCGTGTGAGCTGAATGGATAAAAATTTATACCTGCGCTAAAACCAACCTCATGACACTCAATGCTACTTAAAAGCAGACAGATTTTGCAACTCTATCTCATGCTGATGACATCAATGCGATTACTTAAGTGAACGGGTGTTTATTAAACATGAATAAGGGCTGTGCTATGTAGCATTAAATGCACCCCAGTTGGGCTGGGGGTTTGGGAGTTGATGTTCATGACTAATTCTTGGTGCTTGCTAAGAAGAGCTGGGAGTGCCAGCAAAGGAGCTTCCAGCTCCTGGGGGGCAAGGCTTTCCTTTCTGTGCATTAATTGTATTAGTCTTGCTCATTGTGAAGGAAAAACTGAGCGCTCTAGTGTACCCTCCAAAGGCTTCCTACCTCAGGAAGAACTGTGGGAGGTTTTGTGTGCAAATGCTCCATGAGAAGAAAAGACCAAGAGAATGGAAAAAGTGTGTCTCTATAGCAAACTCCCACAGAGAGAAATTTCAAGGGGGTTGGTCCTACCAAGAGAGAGGTATGTGCTTAACACACCCAGAGAGGCCCCATTGATTAAATAGATTTCAAATCATTGTATGGTCTGTGTCTTAACTTGTAAGCTCTTTTAGTCACAGATTTTGTCTGCCTCTTTGGCCAAGATTTTATTTCAGACAGTGCATCCTTCCAAGCACAACACTTGTGGCAGTGTAATGGGTAACCCTATTTCTTTAGCACAGGAAACCCAGCAGTTTTTTCCATGCTCGAGGGTTAGATAACCCTCTAGCATTCTCTGGAGACCAAATTTCCTCATGGAGCATATGTCTTGGCCCCTGGGGAGACAGAGCCTGTCCCTTGTACACAGGCAGCCCTCTAGAGTGCCTCATCTCTGCTGGTGTAGATCCTATAACAGAGATACTGTGATTTTATTCAACAGAGCATTTGGCTTTTAATTTTGCATAATTTTCTTGAGCAGCTGGATGGAAAAAAAATGCCTGGAGCTGAGTTTTGCTTTGACTTTCTGAGGTTTCCAGGTGAGTACAATATGTGTTAACAGCAACCAAAACCAGATCTGTACTTTTGTGGACCAAATTTATATGTCCTTAGACTATATGTGGCTACAATAAACTGTAGACTGTTGCATTTGAAAATCTATTTGTTCCATCTCACTGAATATAACATTGTGATGATGGTTGCTATCATAACCCTCAGTGCTGCAAACTCATGGTGCCACAGCAAGCTTAAGCCTCTTAAACAGTTTCCTGTTGTCTTTGTGGTACAATTTTTCGTGGTTGCCCTTCATCACCAGCCTAGTGACAGCTTACTGACAGCTGACAATAACACACAAGGAAAATCCGCCAGCTTTGGCATGTTTGTTCCCATCAGCACGGAAATCTGGAGGCTGTTCAGGGTGATCTGGGGGGACACAGCTCCAGGCAACAAACTCACAGGCCAGAGGAAGGATTGAAAAAAGGCCAAAGTTCACAGTTTCCCAGGAGTCAGGGATAGGATACTGGTTTTTTAAAGCGCAAACTGATAACTAAAAGAGGGGCAGATAACAGTAAAGGATGCAGCAAAAGCCCCTAAAAAGGCTGGAAGTATTTTTTCTTATAGCAGGTTATATTTCCTATGACATTATCTTTTTGTGATGTTCCCATTCAGATATCAGTCCCTCTCAGAAACAATGAAATTACACCAGGTCTATGTGGAGACCAAGTTCTAATATCCAAGCTTGTGAAGAGATATTTTAACAACAATCTGTATGTGAGCAGCTGGCAGCTGCTGAGAATGAGGCCAGGTAGAACATTTGAAACCAACTTCTATCTTGTAGTGAATTGCTTTTTGGAATTGAATTTGGAATTGAATGGAATTGATAGAGAACTGAACTGCTCAAAAGCAAGAAAACATTCAAGACTTTGTTTAAAATGTTTAATTTAGGACTCTAACTCACTAGGGGAAGAATTCAGATTTCAAGGATAAAATGAGATATGTGAAACAGGAGCAAACTAGAAAATTCAGCCTTTAGTTTTATGTATTCTGGGTGAGAAGATGAATTAATTTAAAAGAATATCCTAAAGCATCAGTGTCACAGGTAAGTCTTTGCTCTCCCATGGAATTCTTTATCTCATGGGAAGATAGGTTGCTTCCATGGTAGTGAACATTTATTTCACTGCATTTGTCTCTGCATTGTACTTGTGGCACTTTAATATCCAGTGCACTCCAGTGAGCCAAGTAAGGTATATTAGTCAGGACATACAAGAGATTAAGCACTGTAATATTTTGCTGTGCTGGAGGCAGCTGGTGTCTATGGCAGGTGTGATGATTTGGGGGGTTTGTTTAAGAACAGTTTACAGGTTATGGATTTTGTAAGTTTGTGTGATATGGAAAACTCCATTGTATTAGAAGGCTGATTTTGTGCTGCTACTACCTTTCACCCTCTGACTGGGAGACTAACGTTCCTAGGAGGACCTGGCACAGGACTTGCACCGATAATTAGCGATGTCTTTGCAATGCACACTTGCTGAGCAATGGCAAGTCAAACTGGTTCATTGCTGCGTAACTCAGTTTGGCAATGCTGTCACCTGGCAAGGGACTGTTGTCGTCAAACGAGGTGAATCAGAAACCGATGTGACTAAAGGATGGAGAATATACCCTCTTGAATCATGCTAAGGCTCAGTCAGCTTGTGCAGCTGAGGAACAGCCTGCAGGAGGAAATCCCTAAGACAGGGAAATCCCAACACTGTTAAATGCACATGAATTACCAAGGACACCCAGAGTGGGTGAGACAAGAGGCTAGAGACAAAAGCTGTTTAGTGAAGATGTTTATCCTTGAAATTCAATTGAAGCTTAAAAAAATAAAAAGGCAAACAAAACCCCAGGAAAATTGTGAGGATGTATCTGCTAATTTTTGCATGTTTGGTTACACACTACATTTATATTCTTGAAGAGTTAATACATGAACCAGAATGTTTGCTTCTCCTCTAAAACTCTGGGGAAGTGAAACTCTGAGAGGTCTGTCTGGGCCCCAGGAACAGGTAGTTTTCCTGTGTGTCTCACTTCTCATGAAACAGTACTGGATGTAACATTACCCATTCTCGCAGGGATTTGCAGGATAAACTGGACAACTGTTAGGTATTGATCTAGATTTTGCCTTTCAGAGCAAAGGCAGTGAGAATAGGATGAGAGGGGTATGTGCAATGCACCAATGGATCCCTGCAGTAGCCCAGTGGAAGCGGAAGGAGCTCCTGATCAGACAGCAGCTCGTCATTGCAAACTTGGCAAGGGCAACTTGCTATCAAATAAACATGAGGGAAAGAAGGATGCAAAATTGGGCTGTCATATTTTGAAGACTTTATTTTTCAAGCTGTATTTGCTCAGTAAACCCATGGAAATTGGCAATGCTTCAGAAACTTGAAGCTAGTGGATCAATTGGGTGTGCTAAGGAAAAAAAAAAGATCATGAAAGGACTTCCTAAGGTTGAGGTTATTTGCAACAGAATATCCCAAAAGCTTAGTGAAGGCCACTTGAGGGAATTGTACCCCAATACAATGGGCAAAGAAGGAAGATGTGAGACACTCTGAGAATGAGATTTTGAGGACTGAAATGCAGTAGTAACACCTGGGAATTGCATGGGAATGTGAGTACTGGCTCACCTATGTCATAACTACAGTGACAAGCGTCATGCAGAGCAGTACTAAAAGATAAGAGACCCAGAATAAGCCTCGTATTAGTCTTAGGTGCAGAATGTCACATGGAGTTGTGCAGCTGTTCAGATCTGGGGAAATTATAGAAATTTAGAAAGTGGAGTTCTGAAGTTTGAGAAACAATCTCTAAATAACTGGGACAGCACATTACTTTGCTGTTGATTCATGTCATTAATGCCAGAAAAGAGGACTTCTATGCAAAAACATCAAGCAAATAGTTACTAGGAAAATGGTCTATTGTGGTAAACTGGATTTGCCTCAGAAAGCAGAAGATATAACTAATTGTATATTGAAACAGCATTATAGTAAAGAGTGGAAAAGAAAAAAACAGTCATCAACTGAATCTGATTTTGAAGTCCAGGTTAGGATAAATTTTAAATTTTAATTATCAGAGGGTCTCACTGGTAATAGATTCCTACTTGTTTCTGCAGTATCTTTGATATATACAAACATTTTACATGTTTTATAAAAGACAACT
The DNA here is from genome assembly GCA_013397895.1 of Origma solitaria. Lineage (NCBI taxonomy): Eukaryota > Metazoa > Chordata > Aves > Passeriformes > Acanthizidae > Origma > Origma solitaria. The sequence goes on along the minus strand of VZRL01003661.1, from coordinate 1,985,658 downwards.
ATGACAAACCCAAAAGAAAAAGTGAGTCAGTATACTTCATCGATCATCATTTATAAGACAGCCACAAAGTTCAAAGAGATGAAAATGTCTCCCTTCAAAATAGGAAGTGGCCTAACTTCTCCTTGTCCCTCAGCTTCCCTCAGCATTCTGATTAAAAATGGTTCCCAATGATCGCAAGCTTGATGCAGTCAATTAGTGATTTGCTATCACATAAAGAACTGTGTAAAATGCACGCACGGTAAAGAGCATTGGCACAGAAGAGGTGATGTTTATGTTGCAGAAAAGGATACATGTAAGACAAGAGTGGCCCTTGTGCAGCTGTATCTCATGGGATCATCAACGGATCATGGTTTTGCTTTGTTTTGGTTTGGTTTTGATGTGTGTAAACCTTTGCTTGAGGCAGAAGTAGGCAATCAATATTTGCTGTCAGCAGCCAGCTACTGACAAAATGGTTGGAAATTTTTCCATGAAGGAGACAAGAGACTCTGAGACTAATAAAATTTTTTACCAGATCTGATAAAGGCATTTTCAGAGAAGGTTTTGAACCTACTGTTATTCCATGAATTTATGAGGGATTGGCAGCCCACCCACTGCAGCATCCCACGGGATGGGGGAAGAGTTCATGGAGGCTTGTCTGTCTTCACAGTGAACCACTGTGATTTTGGGACTGGGCATATCCCACTTCTTCTCATTAGTAACAAGGCTTTCCAGATTGTTTCCTCCCCATTCATTGAAAAAGGTCTTTGCACCTTCTTTGTAAACGAAACAGTCAATGCTCAGGAAACACTTGGCTTTTGCCAGCCAGCCATCCTAGCCGAAGCTCCCTGCATGACTCCAGGCACTAATGCTCAGGGCAAAGCAGAGCCCCTACAGGGTGGTAGAGGGCAGGCTGGCTTGCTAAAGCCTGCTTAGAAAGTGTGCTACTCCAAGGAATGCATTTCCTTGAATGCACACCCGAGGTCCCTTCCCCAGGAGGAAGATTTTCCCAGCCACATAAATACCCCCTGAACTAAAAGTACCTGGTGTTCCCAGCCCAACAGTGCAGCCTACTGGCCATTTCACTCTAATTAGCTCATTGAGTCTCCAGCAAAATTCAGTCTCCAGTGGGAACCTCATCAGATCCGTGCAGACATGCTTGGTTTAAATACAACATGTTTTTACCAGCAGAGTCATAATACCCACCGAGGGTGGCTTAAAGACCTTTGACTTGTGGCAGATCCCATATATCTTCATGGAGAATTTGCAGTTACTATAGCAAAATAAGTCATTTAAGCTGCCCTAAGTTATTTCTTGGAATTTCCTTTGATTTATTCATGGCTGGAGGATTTGCAATTCAGAGTTTTGGCAGCTTGTCAACAGTTTCTCTAAGGGAGAGATGCATTCCACAACCTTTAAATAGGCTGGGACCGTCTTGTCGGATGTGCTTCCTACATTTGACCACATTCCTTATGCCTATAGCGAACAAAAATTTCTTGCAATTATTTCCACTTTATAGACAATTTAATTTTTTCCTTAGAGCTTGGATTAACAAGAAAGTTATTTGTCTTGTAGCTGATACTTTAGAAAAATAATAATTCTTAGTATAAAACCAATAAAAGTAATTATTCTCTGACATAATAATTTATTGTCTCTTGTTGTGGCTTAGGTTCAACACTCCTTCTCTAGGTAAAATATTGTCTTTCTGGTAGTCGTTAGAAAGTATATTTATCAAATAATGGCATAACCATAAGAAAAAATAATGTGAAGCACAGTGTTATTTTAATGGAAATTACTGCATTCCTGAAATTTGACTTCGGTTAAATGTAACTGTTCATAATGATCATAAAACATACATAAAAATGTTTCAGCAGTGCTTATATTCATAACCATGCCCTCCTCCATTAACCTAGAATTTCATTATGTTGCTTCTCATTAATTGTTGTGTAAATAAGAATAAAAATATATCTCAGTTTGTTTGCTTGCTTCTTGAAATACAATTTCACCTCGATTTATTTTCAGAAATATTAATAAAAAAAGAACTTCATAATAGTATTTTGAGAGATTCCAGCTCTGTGCTCAGGAATTATGAAAGAACTTGGTCAAGACAGCATCCCAAATCTCTTAAAACACCCCTCGCAAAAGCATGTTTATCCAAACTAAGTGGGTCCTGACCCAGCCAAGCACTTAGATGCTTATTTAGCTTTAAGCCTCTGCCTAAGTGGCTCACTGAGCTATCTTCCCCCTCCTCTGAAGGGTGCTGGATAGAGCTGGGGGAGTAGCAGGCATAATTTTTTGAGTCAAGAAAGTTTAACACACCGTGGAGGAGGAGAAATGTGGGAGGAATATGAACTGATTTCAACTTATCAGCCTCAAAGAAATGAGGAATGAAGTCTGAAATGGTGCTGCTCCTTTCCCCTCCTAACGAAAGGGAGCACATCCAGTTGCTCAAGAGATCTCCTTGCTGTCAAGAGCAGTCTCTGGGCCCATCTCAGCCAGCCCCCATTTCTTCCTCTGCACTGAGTACAGACACAGGCACTCCACTTCATATATTATTCATAATTTATTATTTTCTTTCCATTAATTTGTTTATTTGAAGATTTTTTTTCTTTGTGTTGACACATAGGAATTGAAATAGTGAGGTAACCTTTGGACTTGAAAATGTATGGAGGCAAAATAGGCAGTTGGAAAATCACCCCGTAATTGGAAATCACCCTGTAATTACAACCTGAAACACTTGTTATGATTGGGCTTTGGCTTGCAGGAGCTAGCATAACCCCCTAGGCTGAAAGATAAAGGTCTGCTGACGTTAAATGAGGGTTGCAAATTAATGTAATGAATGACTTTTAATAATAACCTTTTGGAGATGGTTCAGTGTTGTTAGCAATAAGTCATAGAATCATAGAATCATTAAGGTTGGAAAAGACCTTCAAGATCATCAAGTCCAACCTTTGACCAAACACCACTGTGTCAGCTAAACCATAGCACTCAGTGCCATGTCCAATTGCTTCTTGAGCACCTCCAGGAACAGTGACTCCACAACCTTCCTGGGCAGCTCGTTTCAATACCTCACCACCCTTTCAGTGAAGGATCTTCCTGATGTCTGACCTGAACCTCCCCTAGAGCAGCTTGAGGCTATTTCATCCCATCCTGTCTCTGGTCGCCTGGGAGAAGAGACTGACCCCCATGTGGCTACAGCCTCCTTTCTGGCAGTGATGGAGAGTGATAAGGTCTCCCCTGAGCCTCCTTTTACCCATGCTAAACACCCCCACCTCCCTCCTAGGACTTTCTCTCTAGACCTTTCTCTGGTCTTGATAAGGACTTGCTGTACCAGCCTGAAGGACTATGAGGGAAAGCATGTGGGAGTGTCCTCAGTTTTTCAGAAAATCTCCATATTCTGTGTGTGGCTGCTGTCAGTCCTTTCATGACTCATAATTTGAAGAAGGTCAGAACTTCCTAACTTTATCTCCAGAGATGTGAACAGAGGAGCTTTAGCCAGTGTGGTATTGTTAGGTCAGACCTTATTAAGACATATCCTGAATCCTGAGGGTGATCCTATCTCGTCCCTTCGACAGCCAGGAATAAAGACATGATGGTTAGCAGCTGTGACTGTGTTTCATGGCCAAATGTATATCTTTCAAGGTTTTTCTTCAGAAGAGGTGTTTTCCTCTGCTCAGACCCCAAAAAACTGCAAGGAAAAATGATGACAGAAACCAGAGAAAGCAGTAACAGAGCAGTAAAGAGAGGAGAGTATTGAAAAGCAGAAACTAGTCTCTTCCGGGTGTGCTCAGGGCCCCTTTTAATTATTTGGCACTTGGCTTAAATTTAAATGTACCTGAGGCAGCGTATGCAAGAAGAGACTGGATGCCTTACTCTGTGAGCACAGTGTTTGTGGCTACAGTAAAGGGGGAAGGAAAAGTATAGCCCAGACTGAAGCAGTAGATAGAAAAACCCTCAGACATCCTCATTGCACTGATTAGTATCTTGAGTCATTGCCTTTGAGGGAGTTGAGAGTTTCCTCAGTATGGTGGAATTAGATGGGCTCCTTTAATGAGGTTAGATACCAGAGGCATTGCACAGTACCATGAAGTTCCCCGAGGGAAGAAAAAAAAAGGAGGATACCTTTTCACTGCTGAGACTCGAGGTCTAACTGGGGCTAAGCAGTGTTAAAACAGCAGGCTTTGAGAGCTGCTGAAACCACCCTACCTATGGCAACTGGAAGTGGCAGCTCGGGATGGGAAGAGCTGTGATGCCGTGCAGATCTCTAGCCCCTCTGGCAGCGCCGGGCCCGGGCTGTGTCACCGAGAGGTGCTGTGGTGTGGGTCAGATCTCTAGCCCCTCTGGCAGTGCCAGGGGCTGTTGTCACCGAGAGGTGCTGTGATGCCGGGCAGATCTCTAGCCCCTCTGGCAGCGCCGGGCCCGGGCTGTGTCACCGAGAGGGGCTGTCCTGCCTGCTGGGGCTGGCCCTGCCCCAGCTGCCGGGCGGCCAGCGGCGCTGGCTTGGCAGCGAGGCCTCCGCGCCTCTTGGCCGGCCGAGGCATGGAAGGGAACGCTAATGCAATCTGAAACCTCCCCCAGACAGCAAGGCGGGCAGGCGGAGGGGAATGAGGACACAGGCAAACAAAAAAAAAAA
>VZRL01003661.1:1886828-1981014 GCA_013397895.1 Origma solitaria | reverse complement strand
AAAAAAAAAAAAAAAAAGGGAAAGAAATCAGGCTGTCTCTTTATCTCCTTTCAACAGACATCTGTTACACAATGTGTGTCTTTCTGCTGCTTTATATAGCGTGCGCTAAGTTTTCCTGCTTCCTGCAAGCACTGGTCGGGACAAGGCGATGAGATGAAGCAAGCGTCTGCTGAGCTTCAGGAGTTAAACTCACCGAAGGAGAGGTGAAGGTGTAACCTGCACAAACCCCATGACCGCTGATCTCTGTCCTGTGACTAATGTAAAAACCCCCAATCTGGCTGTGCCGGCTTGGAAGCCACTTCTGCCCAGGCTGGGTCCCAGGGGCCGGAGTGCGTTTCAACACCGGAGGCAGGGCTGGCTGCTCTGAATAACTCTGTCAGAGCTAAGAAAGCAGAGCTGTCCCTTTTGCAGCTGAACCTGTTGAGCACCCTCCACTGCCACCTGGGTAAACAGGTTGTTGCCAACATCAGGTGGCCACTGTGGAGGGTTGACCCCTAAACCAAAGCATCATTTGTCAGGCTGCTTCACTGAAAATCTACAATCTTTTTAAAATATTTGACAAACCAGTAGAAGAGGGTAAGATTGGAGATTTCACTTTGCATAGAGTGACCCGACAGTACTCAGGTTGAGTTTTGCTTTTTCATTCTTTTTTTAAATTCTGTCTCAAGAATTTACAGCTCTCAGTATAATTTTTGTAATAGTTTGGAGTGAGTTTAGGAGCTTAAGAGTCTCTTCATTACCGCCTTTCCCTTTTTGAAAGTGCCAGACTCCTTTTTGCACAAAATACGTATTAATAGACTCAGGGCTGCTCTAGTGATAATAAAATAAAAATGCGATGCAGGTAGTACCTTGCTGCAGAGAAGAGGTGAATCCAGTCACCAAACCGGTCTAACCCAAACCAAAGGGGATCTCAGGAGCCCTCTCCTGCTCCTGCCTGCCACAGAGCTCAAACCAGCAGCAGATGTCCCAAGGGCAACCAATCCAGGTGAAGCTGCAAAGAAACTTAGCTGAAGGACCCTAGCCAAAGACCTGAAATCCAAATTAAGTTTTGGGCCTTTGAAAGCACAGAGTGAAATGTTTGGTTCTGGTGTTCTTGGTAGCTGCAAAGCTCTGGTGAATTTCAAAGCTCAATAAAGCTCTTGGCAATGAGAGGGAAAGCTGGTCCTGGGATAGCAAGCATGGAGGCACCACAACTTCCAGTGAAAACGCCCCTAAGCTATTTCAGCTTTTCTTTGGTGAAGTGAACATCTCTCTGGTCCCTTTAAAGCATTCATCGCCCCTACTACCTTTCAAGATAATAGCTATGAATGCCTCCTTTGTTATAAGACACATGCTGCCCTGTGTGTGTGGGAGGTGGGTGTTACGATAGGCATCATACAGCAGTATTCTGGTATTCTAATAAATGAGCTTCTGCTGGAGGTGACATTACTTGAGTGTAAAACCCGGCATATCTGTCTCCTTAGTAAGATACAGGGTATTTTGTGGGGGTGTGAAGTAATTTTCTTTGAATATTTGAATTAATTAATTACCAGTTACATAAATGTATAAGGCTCCAATTGCCCACAGTATCTGTGTACCATTCACAGAACCCGATGCAATATTTTCTTCTGATTACATGAACACTCTATTCTGAATATGCCAAACAACCTTCCTTTCTCCTTTTTTATAGTTCCCTGAGAACTACTTCTGTAACACCCATGAGATGTGAAGAACAACCAGAGACCTCCTACAGGGAACAATCTGCCACCAGAAGAGCTGTGCATTTCACTGATTTTTTTGGCTCAGATACCAGCTCACGCCCTCATTCTAAGACAAAAAAAAAATTTACAAAATTGTAAAAACTTTGTTTCTTGGTGAAGCAAAATCTCAGAACATCCAAAAAAGTTCAAAAGATTTAGATTGAAGTCCTTGCAGAACAAGAAAAGAAATGCTAGATTCACAAAAGGTGCTTTGGGGGGACATATTACCTGGTAGCTTCGAGCATGCATCAAGCTTTAGGAGAACTAGTTCGGTTTCCATCTCTGAAGCAATCTGAGAGCAATAGGACAGTGTTTTCATTAGCAGCCTGCAAGCTGATTGTGCATGTGCAGGGCTTGAAGCACTGCTCCTTGGTCTCTCCTGACGAGACGGCCACTCTGTGTGCAGCATTTTACATTCACTGCCACATACTCCAGAAGCCAGACAGCCACTTCCCAGAAGTGCGAATCATTTTCACATTTGTCTTCTGCTTCAGCTCCTCTTAAAAGTATTTTATTCCAAGTGGAATGATTTTAAATGGAATACAGAAGGAGACTCAGCAAGTGGGTAGGGATTTGTAGCACATTCATCTGCAAGGTCGACCTGCCTCTAAAGGATGCACCAGGGCTTTGCGTGGGCACCCAGTGCTCCTCAGCACAGTGTTAGAGCCACCAGGCACCCCTGTGCCTCAGGCAGTGCCTTGCAAGCACCTTCAGGTGCTGAGAACAAGAGTGAGAATACTGCTTAGGGGGCTGGAGCACTCACCTGGAAAGTGCAGGCACTCCACAGTGAGTGAAGGGATGAAGGGATGAAGGGATGAAGCCTGACATCTTGTACTGTCCAAGGCTTCTGTCACCATAATAACTTGGGAATGTGGTGCATCTGAATGGAACAGTCCATGGCTGTGGACATATGTGTCTGTGTGGGAGCTGGGGTGCCACTATGCCTATTCCATTCCTGCTGTTGCTTCCAAAGGATCATAGCTGGATTAGGCAAAGATGGCTACTTTTGTCTGAGGACTCTTTAGATGAACTCTGGGAACTCAGACAAGAACCTTGTTCAGGTTTATTGAGGAAAGAGAGGAATTGCCAGGCATTAACACATTCATGATGGCAAGCCCCATATGACTTCTACTGTTTTTAGCTGTGTAGAATAAGTGCAGTAGGAGTGAAATACAAGTTTGCAATACCAAGCTGTGTATCAATCCATTTTTGCTGCTCTCTGGGCTGTAGAAATAGTAAAGATTTAGCTTTAACTACTCAATTTTTTTTTCATCTTCAAGTTCTTTTTCTGATATGCTTTTCATTTTGCTGCTCTTTGTTTAAAAGCACAGAATTTGTCCAAGATCCTCTGGAAATTTCCAAGATGTGGTGTTTTGCTTTGGGCTTCAGTGATGCCGCTTGTGACAATGTTTAGATTTTTATTTCAATTGCACCTCTGAGTCACAGAGCTGCATTTCTTCCTTCTTTTCTTTCCCTTCAGAAAAATGTTTCAAATCCCTCCCTCTAAAAGTGCTTTGGCAATATTAAGAACTGGAATCTTAACAATTAATAGATCTGTTTCAGTGTCTCTGCTAGGAAACTTCTATTCACTGGTTTTCATTATGATTTGGAAATGAGCAGGTATGAACGTGAAATGCTGGTTGCTTGTGACTTTGTCTTTTGGCAGATTTAAAAATCATAATGTCCCTGGTGCTGGCTGTCCAAGAACAGTGCAATTTCATCCCTTCAGGTGGTTCTGACGATACCAAATGTCACTCAGCTGCCTTATAAAGTCAGAAAAATGTGTAATGAACCAGTCAGTAGCCTGGGGAAGTACCCCTTTCTGTGTGGCTTCGCGTTCCTTGGCAATTTTATACGCCTGCATACATTATCCTTGTAAGTGTGATCTGATGTGTAGGTGGTCCCTATTTCTGACACATTACATTTATCTGCATCTCTGGAGAAGCTTAAAAAGTCAAGCCTTTTTTACAGTCAGAATATTACCATGAATATGATGTATTCTGGGGACTGCATTCTGCATCCCAAGCATTCAGCTAATCAGAGCTGCAGCTCCAGCTGGCCGCATTTTGCTAGTGAAATAAAGTGGAGCTATATGGGGAGAACACGTGAAGGCGTGCAGTAAATTTTTATGAGCCTGAGAATGGAACGACCACATTGCTCAAGACTCACCAGCAGAGTGCTATGAAAGGCTTAACCAAATAAGTGGCAATTAAAACTTTATAGTGTTTCACATCGTCATGTGTTTGTGCCCTGTGTGCAATTTTTATCTCTTGTTTACACCTGTACTGGTGAAGCTGAGGACAGTACATGTTGCTGTACAGTCACCCAAAAGGCATGATTTCATTTGGTTTGTTCATGGGTCTTCCTTGAAGCTACTTGGAGTTTTTATGTTATTTTGAAGCAGAGGGACGTATGCAGCCCGGAGGGAGCTGTGTGGTGCTATTGCCTTCTTCCTTTTTTTTGTGCTGCACAGCGGGCTGCTCTGTGCCAAGTACTGACAGTGCTGTAGTCTGCAGCTCCTCAGAGGAGTTCTTATCCTCCAGGAAGTATACTTTGTAGATGCCATGGAAACTGAAATCCATCATCACTGTGTAACAAGAGATGAAATGGAGATGTCTGTAATGGCCAGAAGGTATATTCATGGGACATCTCCTTGAACCAAAACTAGGGTTAAACATACTTTTGAGCTTTGTGCCTGACCATAACCTTCCTTTGTTTCAACCTGCTTCCAGGGTTTTTTTGTTTTTTTAATTTTCTTTTTCTACTCCTGATACAGGTGGTCTCTCTTGTTCTCCTCATACCCTGGCAAGAGCCATGGAGGGTCAGGACAGGCAGAGAGGAAGGGGGAGGGTGCCAGCTCAGTACATCAGGGAGGAAGAGGGTAGAAAAATCACCTCAGTAAGGACATGAGAGCAGAAAGCAGGGCAAGACAGAGTTAAATAGCTGGGACTGCTGAATCAGATCTAAAAAATACAGTAAGTAGTCTTGAGACCTAACTTCTGAATCTCAAGCTGAAAAAACCCTGAGTTATTCAGTCTCATTCACATAATGGGAAGATCTTCCACTTTGAAAAGCCGTGCCTCTGCCATTAATACCAGGCATCTCCCTCCCTGTTTCTGGCCTTAACACGTTCACCAGTGTAACCCTGGAATCCTGCAAGATGTTACTTTAGAGATAAGCCTGTCCCCAGGGAATAATAGAAAACAGAGATGGAAAACACCTCAAGAGATAATCTACCCCCTGTTGTTGCCCCAGGCAGTGGAAGGCAAATTGCACATATGGGCTGGGGCGTGGGGAGAGGGGTGCAGGGGCAGGGTTTATTTGCTGGAAAGTTGTTAAGTAGCATGCTGGGAAAAGGGTGAGGTGATGGGAATGGCATTGCATCCATGAGGTGTTGGAAACTGCCAGGTAGAAATGAGGCACTTTGTGGTGACAGTGGACAGGCAATAATACAGGTTAATGACTAAGCCCTAAGTTTTCTCATCCAAATGATTAAGGGCCATGTAGGCATCCTGAATTGACTGGGATGTTCTTCATTGCACATCTGTATCCGTGGTGGGATAGGAGTAAGGATTAGGAGGGCTGCAGAGGACTGCAGCTGCACCTGATGTGCTGTTAGTGCAATCCCAGTGTTGAGCAATGCTGCCCTTCCCAGTGACAGCACTGATGGATCCAGCTTGGTTGCTTTATAGGGTCAATAATTTGCAGTAATCAGCTCAGTAGTTGAGCAAGGTAAGAATCAAACTGACCTCTTCAAGAATCCTGATGATTTAAGACATCAAAAGTGGTCTGAATCTGCGGAGTTAAAAATAGGTTTTCAGACACAGGGTGCCAAGTTCCTACCATGTGAATTGCAAAAAGTTCAAAGTGCTGTTTTTTCACATATATGAACATAGAGTAATGGGGAAATAAGGAGAATTAATGGGAAACTCAAGACTTAACTGAGTAAGGTACAGAGCTAGAGTGTATTAAAGTGTTGAAAGTCAATATGGGAAAGTCAAGAGGAAAAGTCACCAAGGACATTGAAGAGCTCCCGCTCAGTTGGAATGGAAAAGCCACAAGGGAACCCCTCCAAGAAGAGCTTCAGCATTTCTCTGGATAAGATTCTGCCAGGTGATTAAATTTATAAATAAATATTTCTGCAGAGCACAAGGAAAAGTGGTTGCAAGGCACAGAACAGCAGCATCGTTTGCCTTTGGGCAGTGGTGGGGGTGGCGAAACTTGGTCCTTCCATGCCACCTAGTGTAGGAAGCTGAGCAGCTCCCTGCTCCTGGCAGCAGCTCCACGACCTGTGCATCCAGCCAGGCTGGGCTCCGCAAGCAAGGGTGATTAAGCAGGAAATTAAGTGAGGATCAGAAGTCTGCCACTGTATAAACCATCCCACCAATGCGGGTAAAAACCTGCCTCCAGCACCACGGCAGTAAGTGATGCTTGCTGCTTGGCTGCGTTCGCATTGCAGCGCACTCAAAGGTTTTAGACAGAAAGAGTAAAGTTGCCTAACTTGCAGCTCTTGACACATTAGGAAGAAAAAGACAGCATGGGATGTTTGCATTCTGACACTTAGTAAAGTGGTTTGAGTCTTCATTTCTGTGGCTAAAACCGTGCACTGGATAAGTGGATATTGGGTAAAGTTGGATGATTAGTTTTGGTTTTTGATCTGTTTTGTTACGTTTGTTTGTTTGTTTGTTTGTTTGTTTGTTTGTTTTCAACACCATAGAGAAATTTCTAGTTTGTGGCTGATTTGTGTAAGGAGAAAAAATGTTTTGTTTCCATTAGTAGTTGCTCCAAAACTCATCAATGGATAAAAAGGGCCCAAAGTTGTGCTGAGCTGTCTAATTTCTAAGCATGCATATGCTTCAGCTGAGTGGTTAGGAATACTTTTCTCTAGTGCCAGTTACTGGTGTAACTAAAGGACTAAAGGATAAACCAAGGACTCTTGACCTTACTTTGAAACATTCACTGTTGGTTTCTCTTTGACACCGAAGAGCAGATTAGGTGGGAGAAAATTTTGACAGCCTTTGATGCTCCCAGAAAATCTATACCATCTCATTAGACTTGTTCAAAACTGCTTCTTCACAGATTGCAATGTCAGTCCAGGATGTTACCAATCCCAGAATAACCAGATAGCTATATATACATTTCACCCAACACCCATGGAGAAGGGCACCTGCGCACTGGCACATTGTCCTACGCGTAAGATGTGAAGGGTGTTTATAAGCAAGTTTTGAGAGTCATAGTTGCTAGCCTTGATATATAAAGAATGAATGATCTCAGCAGAATTTTTAAAAAAGACAGTTACCCTGAATAACTGTGCTGGAGTGATAATCAAACATAGGAAGGGGTAGTTCATGTTTAGTTTTGGAACTAATAAATATCTCATTTTTTTCTCAGCTTTCTAATTTTTTTTTTTTTACCACTTTGTTTATTCCCTCTAGAAAAATAGCTGTTTGACTCATCCAGTCACTGTCTTGCTGGAGCTGATAAACACTATTTTCTCCAAACAGAAACAATCCACTCTTAAAAGTAGATCTGTGCCCTCCCCCCCCCGAGTCCTGATAGATGCCCTCACCTGTGTACAGGTTTCTGTGTTCCCACATGCCTTTACTGTGGTGCAAGTAAGGTTTTATGTGGTGTGTAAACAAGGAAATCCCTAGAAGCAAAAGAGCACTTCAGAAGTTTGGCTTGCATGATGGTGGAATGATGACATGTAACTACAGCACCAATAAGGGCTGCATGTCTACGTTGTGTGTTGAGAAATGGGTGAAACACAGCACAAGGGTGGAAGAGATGGAATGTCATCATGTGCGTTCCATTTGCACCCACGTTAAAAAAAAAAAAAGGAAAAAAAGGGATAGTGTTTCCACACTTTCCAAGACAATGTGATGTATGTGTCTGCTTCCATTATTAAAAAAAGATTAAAATTATTTAAAATATGCTTCAGTATTAAAAGAAAAAAGGTGGATGTTGACCATTTTGAGTCATCAGCCAAACTCTTGGCCTTCCTGTTTTTCCTTTACTTGGAAGTCCCACGTATCTCTAGTTAACAGAACCCCCAAAGATGACTGATGTTTAAATATTTAAAATCCTTCTTTTTCAACATTTTTCTAGTATAATTATTGATCCCACAATGTTTAGTATCCAGGAAGCAATCCTAAGTTCCTGAAATGAAAACCACCTTCCAAAAGCCAGGCTTTTAAAAGATGAGTCATTGGCTGGCACTTGATCATTTTTTGGCACTTAGCTTAAAAATAAGAGGTTTTGAGGACAGTTTCTGTGTGTGAGAAAGTAAAACAAAAATAAAAGCAAATCAAAAAGTGCTTGGCATGCGGCCTGTCAACTTTCAGAGAAGAATGTAATAAAATCAGTGTCCTGGCTGAAAGATACAATACTCTTGTATTTGGTGTTTAACTCTTCCCTGAATGGCTTGTAATGACCTTCCTGTATTTCTCTGAAACCAGGACTGCATATCTCTCTTTCTCAGAATGTGTCTTTCTGTTGCTGAAACTCCGGGGTCTACCAGGGCTTTGGTTTGCCTGAGGAGGTGGGGAAGGGGGAGGGTGCTGTGGAGACCAGGTTCTCAGCTTCCTCACTTGCTCCCTACAGGAGCTACTAATTCCTACTAGTACTGCTGTCCTTGAGGCAAATGCTGGATTGTGGAGAATATTTCGTAACTGATGCACCTGGGGCTTGCCCTGGCTGTTTGTTCCCTTCGGCAAGACCTGTAGCGAGGAAAGAAAGGGTAGGCTAACTGATGTGACTGCCATTTAGAGTGCTCTAAACATCTGCCTGCAAACAAAAATCTTTTCCTTATTGTTTGCAAGATCTTCCTCCTGAGAACTCCAGTCCACTTTGAGAAAGGTCTGCAGGTTCAGGTCAGGAAAGCTTAACACTGAATAGAGGGGGAACAGAAGAGACAGGAATTGGATATGTACCTCCCTGTACTGAGCAATCCCAACAAAAAGGAGCATGTTATCAGCATGGTGATTGGTATCTATTAACCCTTGGAGATGAAAGACCTATTGGTCACATGCATGGAGTACCTGTAGCACAGAGGGCTGTTCTGCAAACTCTTGGGTCTCTTGCCAGGCTGATAGCACAGTTTCTTGCTCCATAGTTCCTGCCAGAAGTAAATGGGGAGTACTTTCAGTGAATCAAGAGAATTGAGGTTGATAATTAAGGTGTTTTTTAGCATTCTTACACTTTTTCTCATGCTGCTCTAAATTTGCAACTTCCCATTTTCACCTTGTCCCTCCATGATATTCTGCAGTGGTTAAGCATTACTTGGTTTGTTTTAGGCTTTATAATTGAGTCCATAAAGCCTCTGTTGCAGTGTTTGTAGAAAATGATGATGGCAGTCTTACAATTTCCATTCTAGGCATCTCCTTGATAAACTGCAGGATGACGAGGACTGGGGCTGTGCACCTACATGAATGAACGCTTGGACACATGAAACTGTGCAGCAGAAGACAGGCTGATAGAGTTACCCTGGACTCAGGAAACATTTTTCAAGCAGAAAGTATAACCAGCAAACTGGAACAGCCATGTGTTCACAGTAACATCACCTACTGTTACATGACTCTCATGTCAGCAGTGTGTAACCTGTCACAATGTGCTCATTCCCAAAGCTGTGGTAAAACCCCCATGAAAACCAATGAAATTACAGGTTTGGGGGAAGGAATATTCCGTATGCCTGATAGTTACAGACCTCCACAATTCAAGCAAGTGCTTTGAAAACCGCAGCTGCAGGAAGCAGGTGTGAGCCTCTGAGTGCCTGTGGCTGTTCACGTCGTGGCTGCAGAGTGCAGCCGGGAAAGGCCTCGCCTGCAGCTGAGCAAAGAAATTGGGCTTTCCTCTTGAAGGCGGCTTCCCACGGCTCCCTGCCAAGGAGGCTGCTCCGAATAACCCTGAGCATTGGCCCTTTGCCCCTGTATTCCCCGGCTGTGGTCAGTCCAGGCAGTAGGACAGGAGGGAGCCGTGTGATTTAAGTTGAGAGGAAGGGAGCAGATAAGGACACAGAGTAATGAAATGAGTAGTTGGAGTCAGGGGAAGTGGGAAGCTGACCTAAGGACTGAGGAATGTCATTGGGGACTTGGCAAAGAAGCTGGGAGGGGAAGCCGGGAAGAGAGGGTGTGGAGAGGCTGAGATTAGCTGGGGACTAGAAAGTCTTATTCTGGGGTTGAGCTTGTCTCGGGTTTGGGAAGAGGACAGGGTCCAGAAACCTGGCAAGTGGATCATGAGACTGGTCAGGAAAGAGAGAGGGAGGAAAAGGTTAAAGGGCATTGTACTGGGATGGAACAAAGACAGAAAACCATGCACCCACCCATGCTCTAGCATCCAGAGCTGGAATGGGACCCAAGAGGACTGTGAGTTGACTCCAGCACTGTCTACAAACACTTTTCAGACTCATTCTTTGAGACAAGATCCAAGAGTATGCTTTCAGCTTCTTTTGTGTTTGAGAATTTGGCTGGAATGGAGTAGAATAACTTTCTTAGGTAGGGTGAAAAGTGAAGTTAGGAAGGTCAGCCATGATATATGCGAACAAATTTGTGTGGGTTTTTTTCTTCTTTGTCATGATGTATTTTTAAGCAAAAATTACATTTTATGGCCAAAGAATCTGTCATCAATTTCTTAACTTGCCATGTAATTAATCTATTAGGCTATACATTTCAGCAAATACTTCAGTAGGCTAATTTTTTTAAGGTATCATATAGAAATAGCCCATTATTAAGTAAACTTAAACATGTTCTCCTGCTTTATCTTACCAATTTCTACCATTCTTAAATAATTTAAAAATTGTAGAAGATGTCTTCCTCTTATTGTAATTTCTAGGAGCTGGCATGGATAAAATCAGTCAATCAAGACACACTTCAGTATTTCCATGCACTTTACAATGATAAAATGTGAAGCTTCTATGATTTTTAAATCCTTTTGTCAGGGAAAGCAAGGAAAGGTGATCCAAAGTTGTCTTATCACAAGTGTATTTAGCTGTGTAATGTAGTGTTTGAACTTGGTAGCCAGGTGGAAGCAAATATATCTCCTCAGTTTCTAGTTAATTTGTAGAAAGAAGAGAGTTCATGGAGAGGAATGGTCTGCCACAATTATCATTGCTAATACAAAGTTTGCATCTAATTGCAAAATTAAAATCATTTTACTACAGAAAAGTTTTCACATTTTTCAAATACTCCTGATGCACCGTCAGTACAGTCAAAAAATAATCATGGGCCAATTAATTATTTTTTTCAGTTTTACTTCAGGAGTGTAATTAAGTACAGTCTTCGGGTGAGATAAGAAGGACAAAACATTTCATTTTGATTTATTGTTAGGATTTTTTTCTCAGCTTGGTGTTAGTGTAAATTCTGCACTGGAAGCAAGTACGATCAACCTGCTGAGGCTGGATTGGTGCACTCAGCCTCCCTTACATTTATATGATAAACAAATGGAAAAAGGTGTCTTTGCAAAATGAGACTCTGCTTCTGTCACGGTGAAGCCCCACAGTCACCCCCTACCTTTCATTGCCTGCCCTGGGAGCAAAGGAAGGCTGTTGATCCTATGCAATGCCACTCTAATCTGGGATCTTTCAGCTGGCTTCAAAACTGGAAGCCACACAGAGGTGTCTGAGCTGTACTAACACAGCTGTGTGGATTGGTAGGACTCCAGTGAGATTTTTGGTACTGCACTTTGCTGGATACTTCTATCGAAGTACTTACCTGGAAGTTGCTTCAGTATTTCTAACATTGCCTAGTGCAGAGAAATGGAAAATATTATGGAATTTGTTAATTAAATCCACATTGAAATGCAAGCGCATGAGAGGACTTAGTGTTCTCAGCCTCTGGTGAGGGAGCACAGGATACTGATAAACTTGCTCCTGATTGTCCAATTACAGATGGCCTTTGGAATACATCCTTGAGTCTTTTTCTTTTTTCCTCTTTTAAAAATATAATGTGATGTTGCTAAAAGCTATTTAATGAAAATAAAATCTTTTCCAGAACAGGTACCGTATGAACAGCCTGTTTTCCTTTCTGCTCTTCATATTTTTACCACATGTATTAGCAGTGCAGTTTTGAAGGTTCTCATCCAGAAAAGTACTTGAGCAGGTGCTTAATTTTAAGCATATGCTTAAATGTTTTTCTCTCTTAAACCCTTATTCTTGGCTTCCACTAGGACTGCTGAAAAGGGTGATAAATGTATGGAAGATTCTGTGATGTAGAAAGCTGTCTATTAGTAACTCCAGAGAAACCACCAAGTGATTCCACATGGACCACCAAACTGTCTTCTGACTCTAATGATTTTCATTTGCTCTGTCAGTCCAGGGTAGACTCAAGATGAAAAGTTGTGTATTATTTTTCCAGCTCCCCGAGCTATTCAATCCTTCTTCCATCATTTGTTTAATACATTCCTCATATGCTACTCTGGTCTCCTGACACCCAGGCTGTTCCTGGGAACAGCTGAATTCCCACATGAGGGGAAACACATTTTCATATGTTTTTCGGTATTTCAAAAGTGTTATTTTATTTAATAGATTTAAAATATTTAAGCCCCCACCCTTCCACCACCCCTTTGGCTTCTTTTAGTGAGTCTCCCAAGAGACTGTAAAGAAGAAACAGGAAAAACTACAATAGTGCAGAAAAACATGCTTTTCGTAGGAGTTCAAGGTGACATATAGTCAAGAAATACATTGCAAATAAACTGAACTTAGTTTCCTCTCAGGAGGAGATCAACTCTTCACCTCTCTGTGTGTTTTCAAAACTACTTCTACTGTATTACTTTTAAGACCTAATAAAAAATACAGAGCCTGACTCCCCTCTTGCATCAATTTTAGATTGGCAATGTCAGGGTTATACTACTCCATTAGCTACAGAACTCCATTAAAATGACGGCACTACATCAAGAAGGAGAACCATGTGCATGTCACCTGAAGAATTCTGTCCTACTAGTATTGTGGGACCCCCTTCAATGTGCAGATTAGAGGTATCTCTTTAACACAGAAGTGTTAGTCCTGCATTAAATTGAAATGGGAACAGAAGACAATGGGCTAAATTCTAAAACTACATGGAGAAAATATGACAAGAAAAGAAGGTAAACTCCAGAAGTCAGTTTGTGTTCTTAGTCATACCCTTCTATCTTGCTGAAGGCTCTGAAATTGCAAAGGACAGATGACAGTTACCCTATGAAGCTCTAAAGAAATAACATTTTTGGAGTGAAATACTGGCACAGATGAAGGCAGTGGGAGTTATCTCTTGCCTTTTGTGTGAGATGATTTATGCAAAGTGTAGTTGCTATGGGGTGCAATGGTCATGTGTCATTTGAAGAGTAATGTTCTTGTTCTTGCCCTTCCCATTCAGGTGAAACCACCACAGACAGATCCCTGGAAGAACAGTGTTACATAGCGGCCATAGTGTTCCATAGCTGTGAAGCTTCAGGAGACAGTGAAGTAACCCAACATGCATTGTGGAGAACAAAAGTAACACAGACAATTGAAATAAATTGTCTTTTTAATAGGAACAGCATGGAATCACGTGGTGTTCCCTAACTTGTGCTCCTTGGGATTTCAGCATTCTGCATATACAGAGAATGTAGTGTGGCGACCACCAGCATCTAGTTTTCAAAAAGAGTGGCAAACTGCAAATTAGAGAAAACAGAACAGAGCCAGAACTCTGCTTTGCATATTTCCTCCCCTTCTCCTCCTATCTGTGTCACCAAGCGTTTCCTATTAACACTTCTCCTTTATCCTACGCAGTGCCAGAACCTGAATGAGTCACTGCTGGAGAAGGGCTTGTGTAATGGCAAAGGCAAAGCAGCAGCATTACTAACAGTTTCAAAACAATAGGGAATACTCGAATGTACAAAAAAGGAAGCACTAAACTTTTGCTGTGCTAGACTGTCACTGGCTTACTGTCAACTCATTAGGCAGCATCCTGAACAGTGACGAAGGAATATATTTGAAAATACATTTGGGACTATTTTGCAAGCATCAGAACATTTGCACTCGATGTGAGCTTTCCCCTTCTTTCCTACTGGGTTATTGTGCTAAGAGTATTCGTAGTTAACACTGTTGATTACCCCAGCCAGAAAACAGCAGTTTCTTTTGATGAGTACTTCTGAGGTTTTGAAATTTGATTTTGGTCCACATGTGGTGGAATGAAAATTGTAATCTCAGAGTTTTTTTAGCAATAACAAGTTGCTAAGAGAAGAATCAGGAGGGAGAAAACAGCAAAAAGATGAATCTGGCATTAACATGACATAAAGGAAAACAACAGCTGGTACATCTCCTGGTAAGGTGAGGACCTTATAAATAACACTTTCAGCTATTCTGCATTCTTCTGTGATAGGCTGTAGGAAATCTTTCTGATTCACAAAAGATTCCGTGTCTGGCAGAATGTCAATTCTGGTAATAAAAATATCACTGAAAATACTCGGATTAGCTGTATTGAGAACCCAAGAACCAACTTAAAGAGATTAGACCTGGAGCAATGGAAAGTTGAGAGATCTTCAAATCCTAATCTTACATTCCCTTTAAAGGATGCTGCCTCTAAATTACATTGATTTGACAATAAATAGTTTCTTGAGAAAGTGTTAGCAGCACCTACATTTTTCCCTGGGAAGAATGAACGATATACCAAGACTAACTGCAATGAAAAATGTGAGCCTGGTCTCCACATAGCTTCTCTCATTACCAAATTAGTATTTTTCCCTCTGACCAGAGGTGTGGCTTTACAAAAAGCCATAGGCCCATCACAGTCAATAGCTGTTGCAAAAAGTTTCATATATTGGAGAACAAAAGGGAAGCATGTCAAATTAAAAATCATAGTTTGGGGTTCTGATGTCAAATCCTGCTTTCTCTTTTCATATGAGACTTCCACTACTGTGGCCACACCTAAATTTTATAAATTGTCTCAAAAAGCTGAGAAACTTCAAAAATTTCAATTGACATTTGGAATAAATTGCCAAGAAAGGAAACTGTAGGAAGGAGAATAAATAATCTTAAGAATCACCTTGTTTTATTTATGAACAAAATATGAGGTGAGTGATATGGTTAAAAGCAAGAAAGTGTAATAGAAATTCAGCAAAAGAAGGACAGGCATACCAAGATAGCTGATCCTTTTCCTGTTCTTAAAGAGTTTTGTGCTTTAATCACAACCTAGAAACAACATATGCCTCACTCAAGATCATAAACACCTTCCCTACATGGCCTAATTCTATAAAACTTGTAGTTTTTCACAATATCATCTAATTGCAAACAGATGCAATATCAACTCCAGGAGTAGCAAGACACAGTGTCTAGAAAAATAAACCAATGTGTTCAGGAATACTTAGCAACATTTCAAGTACAGTGATCCAAAAGTGGCCTAAGCAGTGGGCTTGATCCTGCATCCTTTGCATCCTTTGCATCCTTTGCATCCTTTGCATCCTTTGCATCCTGTTCCTGGCCCAAAGTGGTGGATTGTTGCCAGATTAGGTTTAGAAGCTGCTGTGCTGGTGCAGCACTGTGCTGTCAGAGTGGGACTGGGGCTCGCTTCCACAGGTACCTTGCTCTGCTTCTTTTGTGGGCTCAGTTGGCATCAATTCAGGGCTCTGTACATTGTGTATTATGGTGCTGTGCAGGCTTGAATAATCCTATAGAACCATGTCTGCTGGTTTAATTTAAAGCAAAATTTGAATTGTGAATGTATCCCAGAAATGCAACTTTTAGTGTCTTCTGGCATCCGCTTCTTGTCCTGGAAGACAGAACTCTTTCTGGCCCCTGTTAAAGAGAACAGTATTAAAAACTGGCTTTTCTGCACACAGAGAGACTTAGAGGTTGAAACAGGCTTTTGAAAAAGCCTCTCTGCGCTTGATTATAAGTGTGGAGTTTCTAGGGCAGGAAAAGACCAGAAGGGTAATCCTGTGGCTCTCATCTTCAGGTTTCTTGTGTGTGAGGCATGTAAGAAGGAGGTGGTGGCTGTCACCATGGCTCTGCAGTATTTGGGACAGAAAGGCTGGTGCAGATGGGCTGGTGCTTCACTGACAAAGGTTATGAAGTCCTCTTCCTTTGCCTAGCAGACATCTTATCTGGAGAGGTCTAACAAGAGCGTGAAGACATTTTCTCCTTTTTTCTCCTGGATTCTGAGTGACACACAGAAGTGTACCGCATCATCTCTTTTACTTTAGATAATTTTATAGGATTGTAAAATTTATTAAAAGAATTTTTTTTCTCAGAGCTTCAAAGGCCATAATAACTATCAGAGAGTTTCTTGCTTTTATAACTCGTTCATTGATACCATCGCAAATCCCTTCCACACACAAGCCTTTTAATGTGAGCAAAGTGGCATTTTTAACTCAAATTAGTGGGCTCACGGGGGAACGTTAGCTGCCGTTTATTAGCTCAGCTCCCCAGTTGCTAATCCAATCTCCCTGCATGGCAAGGCAGTCCCTGTGTAGCGCAGGTGTTATTGCACGACATGCTCTTACTCCAGCCAGGCAAGAGCATTAACTGCAAGGTAGGTGCCTGGTTCTGCAAAGGAGGTATGGTCATGGCAAAAGGGTGAACCAGCACACCAGTAGGAGTTGTAAGTGATAGGCTTCCGATGTTACTTCTGTGTAAAGGATTCAATCAAAATTACCTCTGTGTACAGGAGATGCTCAGCAGATGGCCTTCTCCAATGCTTTGAGATACTTAGTTTGAATCACTTACGAGTCTTACATTTTTGTGTTTAAAAGTCTTTTAAACACCTCCTCAACCTATCTGTGTTTTTGTTGCCTCTGAAAAGCACGTGCAGTGCACCAGCAGTAGTCCCACTGGGGACACACCCACCAACCTGCCGGCTCTTCTGCATGGTTCCAGAGCAGATGTGGCAGACAGGTGTGGAGAGTGACTGTGTGGGTAACAGAGCTTTCACTAGCCACAGCTCTTAGAGGCTGAGGGCCTGTTTCTGTCACAAAATTCGACTGAGCAAGCTGGTCTGTGAATCAGGGCCTAGGTCTCCCTTGTTTACTCCCTTTGAAAGTCAAGTAGGCAACTTCTACCTTAGCACTACTAAAGGCCACATTCAGGTATCCTAAATTCCACCAGCAGGCTTGCCGGGTGCTTCCTAGTGGCTGAACCTTGGTAAGTGTTTGTGCAGTTTCTTTGACACATACCTCTGTGGTTCTTGGCTTTTTCAACAGACTGGAGGTATGTGATTAGGTGGTATTTAATTCTTCCTAGGATGGGTTTGAGAGCAGTGGCATTGGGAAGTAGAGCGTCTTTATTGCAGTGTAAATTCCCCTTAGTTCAATCTCTATAATTTTCTGCCCTGGAATCTAAAGGCACAGTACTGAAAACCAAGCAAAAAAATCTTCAATACAGAGCAAAAAGAAAGATTTGTTGACTGACGGCTTTATGCAAGCTAAGATGACAGGCAATTTTCTGGCCGCCCTGACAGGGAAGTCCTGCTTAGGTTGCAGTACCACAATTTCACCTGTTTTCTGCAAGTTGCTTGTTCAAGGGCTCCCAACTCAAGTTCTGTTCTGGAAAAATGAACAATAGAGTGTTTTATACTTGGAAAATCCAAGGGGTTGATGGTTGTAACCTAATGAGTTTCCCATATTTTTCATCCATAAAGTTTTTTCCCAATTATGTGCTTTAACTAAGCACCATAAAAATACTTGGAATGGAGAAAGGTTTCAATACAGGTAGCTTTGCAAAGATTAAGTGAAACTAGGTTTTCATCAGTGTGGAAGGTGGTGCAGAGAAGGGCACTGCTGGGTCAGAGGGCTATCAGCTGAGCAGCAAGATGTCAGATGTTAAACTGAACAAGCTGTGTGTCCACCTACTGGGGAACTTGTATTTTCTCCCTCAAGGAAAATAAACCACAAGTGTGTGCTTAAAGATTTGATGAACAATGCATTGAACAGAGTCCAACATACCATAAGCAGATCTTACCACCATAAGCAGATCTACTAGGAGTCTGCAAAGATGCATCACCAGCCAATACCCTACATACACTTGAACCAGCACCAATCCTGACAGCAGGAAGTTTTCCCTTCGCCTCTTTTTAATAAGACCATTTGAATCCCAGCACAAGAAACCTGCCAGATTATTTACATATACCTGTTACAGAAATTTTCCAAGTCTGTTGGTAGGTGATTCATATCCTGAAGCACTGGAGAATGTCACCTCACATTTTTGCATGCAGATTGTATGTGAAAAAGCAAGAAAAGGGAAGTACGTGATCACTACAGAGTTCCAATGTATTTCATTTTCCCTGCCAGCAATTACTGAGAAATGCAAGTTCTTTTTCTTTGGCCCACATCTTGCCATCAGATTCCTGAATATCTGAGCATATCTTACTAAGATCAGCTATATTCAGAACACTGCCCAGATTGGGTTAAATGAGCCTCAAGACAAGTCCCTAGAAGCTGATTCAAGGAATGCAATCTCAGCCAGCTTTTCAGAAATGCCAAGATGTTTAACAGATGTATAGTCTTTCAGAGTTAAGCTCTTCTGAGCTACAGTCTAATGCTGATGTATCAGAGGCTGATAGCTGGTTTTTGCCACTGCAAATCTCTGTCTCAGATGGATTTCATTGGAAAAAGTCAGTCATGTGCACTAGAAAACCAAGCCCTTAGACACTGATTGCTCCACCTGCTATGCAAAAACATCACCTCCATGCTCACACAAAAGTGGATTCCAGAATTCTGGAATTCAGTTTCATAGTTATTTGGATGCCAAATTATGTTTTCCAAAAGATCTTTTGATCTGTAAATACCTAAAAGTAGCTTAAAAGTCTCATCCCCTGTGACTATATAATTATATTAGAGAGTATAAATTTGGCAATGACATAAGTTAAATATTTTAAACACATACTTCCCCTTTAGATGAGTTTTCCATGTTGAACTTTATTTCAGTTAATTGTAGGTGTAGACAGAAATATTGGAGTTGTTCCTGTGAAGAAGGAAAATACACTGAATATGGGAATGTATTTCAGACTGAAAGGGTCTGACTGTAGGATTTCCAGTCCTGGATCAGGGTTTTCAGTTATCTGAGTTGATATTGAACGATATGTGAATCCTCCTGCAAGAGGATTCTGTAACAAACCATTTTAAATAGAGAAGATTTTTGTTGAATTGAGAGTTACTTTTGACTTAATTTAGCAGATACTGCACCCATGCTACATAACTGGAAGCAGTTCCTAGAAAGGTACAGAAGATAAATCTGGCAAGTTTTCTCTACATATGTCAGAACTGTTCTTATGTTAATTGTTTGACTAGAGAGTGGGAGTTCTATGTCTTTTTGAAGCATTGTTTTTTTTCCCTCGAGTGGAAAACAAGGTCAGAAAGAAGAAACTGCCTCTTTTCCTTGCCTTGCACCCTTTTCATGCACTGATTTGGGAATTTGGGTGCTGTTCCCTGGCTGCATTTGTAAATCTGTCCTAAACTAAGGCACTTGCATTTGAGTTTTTGGCCAATGAATCATTTCACTAGCTCTCCTCAAAATCTTGAATTAACTCTGTCTGAGAAAAGATTTGAAAGCATTTGCACTGGTGGGGGTAGGGAGGATAAGAAGAGGTGAAAATATGCTTTATGTGCCTGCTCAAAAATGTTAAAGCTTCTCATTGGGTCAGTAAGATCAGCTAAGCTCCTTCCTAAATTCTCTTGGATATCAGATAGCAGGGTTTAGCTCTTATTCTGGTAAAGCTTCACAGTGGTTGTCTTCCACTGTTTGAATGCAACACAAATACAATTTTCTGCCTCAAGCTTTATCTCTGTGTGCCTGTGAAGCTGATTTATGGGAGTAAGAACCTAAGAAATATGGAAACTGCTGATGTGGGTTTATCAAGGTATGCAGGATCTCTTGTATCTAAAATGAACTATCTTGAGTGAGTTACATATTTTCTATTAAGTGTTTCATGATGTCACAATATAAATCAAATGCTCACTTTAATGAGTAACTGGGCACCAGAACACTGAAAATTTAAGGTTTTGTTTCACTGTGAAACATTTTGAAATCTTAAATGATCTTATTACTAGCAAGGGTAACAAAATGTTTGGGAAAGAAAAATGATTGTTATGATTTGCGAGGGTCAGTCTCACAAAGATTTTTCTGCAGACAAGCTTTGACCTTGAAAGGAGGCAGAATACCTTCCTCCTTGCTGGCTGCTCACAACCCCAGAGACCGTGAAACTCCTTTTTGTTCCAGGCTCATCTGCAGCTCTGCGGGGAGGTTGCTTAGAGCTACTGTCTGAGCTCTGCTCGCATGGGCTCTGGGGGCAGCCCACTGCCACGGCAAGCTGCAGGGTGAGATTGGCCTCCACCCTGGCAGACCCTGCACTTTCAGGGGCTCCTGCATGCTGCTGGGTCCTTTCTACCTTCAGTGGAGTGATGGGGAGGACATTTCCGTGGAAGGACCTGAGCTCCTGACAGGCCAGAGATAGAACATCGCTGCTCTGCTATATCGCCCTGTACAGAGCTGCTCAGGTTTCACTGCTGGTGGTGCCCTCCTGCTCTTCAAATCTGCCTGTAGAACTCATGCTTCAGCACTGGCACAGTTCTGATTTCATGTCTAAAAAGTGCTTTTTTTAGTCCTTTCTCCGGTCGATGAAGACAGATTCCTTCATTGTGTCTTCGTTTCCGCTCCCTACACATATCTCCTGTAGATATAACATATGCTCAGAAAACCAGCAGGAAGTGGGACATATAAACAGCAGTCATTCAGCAGTGGCTGCTCATGCCAGCTTCAGTGTAAGGATTACATTTATATTGTCCTGCTTCCCCACATAAAACAATTCTTTGCTCCTGGCACCAGCTTCTTGCGTAAAGTCGGAGAAGCTGCGCCAGTTTGCACTAGCTGAAGGTCTTTATCTATCTCTGAATCTTCAAAAATCTCTCCTTCCTGGGGGGAAGGAGATGAGGGGAAAGAAAGAGCACTTGGCTATACCGAGTGAAAGCCTGTTCTGGTCTGGTGAGAATGCCAACACGCAGAGTTAGTGGTTATGTTACTTTTCCTGCTGCAGGTGTTAATCTTGGCATAGGAGAGAGCGAGCAGAACAGAATGAGTCCTGGGCTCCTGCGATGCAATGACGTTTCTTTAAATGATCTGTTTACTTAGGCTGAAAAATTACAAACTGGCAAAACTGGAAACAGGTTTTCCATTGATCCACAAAACAACTTTAGCAAGGAAGAAGGAAGAACAGATGTCTCTGCTAATCCCCTTTCCCCAGTTCCTTCCAGCCAGCAACTCACCTCTAAAAGAGTTTCTCTTGTGGGTCATTAAACTGGCTTTTGATCTGACAATGCCTCTTGTGCTGCAATTGCATAGGCTGTGTCCACAGTAATGAATTGAACTGATTTTAAAGCCACCAAGAATCTGTCACTTGTTCCATCACTACTTACCTGTCTTGGATTGGACACTTTGATTTCTAAGGAAAAATCATCCATCTTCCTTTTTCTTTAGTGAAAGGGATGCCATGGAAATGTCTTTTCATAGCACAGACACTGGTTTGAGCTTGTATATTTGATCTACTTACTCCTAGGACAAGAAATCCTAGGACTACTTACAAGGACGGGAAATCTTTCCCTCACCATCCTGAACATACACACAAACTAGCAGAAAGGACCGAAAGTCACTTTTTTTTTGGAATGTGGATACTTCAGGAATTGCCGAATATGTAATTTGGATCACTTCATTGCGCAAGCTGGCGCTGTGGAGGAGACCATCACTTTGAAGTAGCTTCACACAGATTTTCTGTGAAAAGAAACAAAATGAACTCATTTATGTGTTTGTCACCTTTGGGCACTTTTCTGGCAATTTTCGGAAGTACTGAGGTGAAGAGCACACTTTTAATGTAGGCATGTGTCCTGGTCCCAGACACACATGGTTAATTTTTGCAGTAGCCAGGAGGGCTCGTGGCTAGGAACTGGAGGTTATGCTACACTCCCTCACATAATTTTTGGGAGTTAGGGAAAAGAAAATCTCTTCCTGGGAGAAGGGGTTCTTTACTGGTCGGGTAGCATGGTGAAGGGAGTGGTCAGGTATTGTTGTGGGTGAGAACTCATGTGTGAATCATTCATTTGTTGTACGTTCTTTTACTAGTATTTTTGCTCTTATTGTTTATTTTCTTATCTCACTGATCTTTCTAGTAGTTTGTTCTTGTTTCAACCTGTGATCCTTAATTTTCATGACTCCAATTCTCCTTTCCATCCCACCTCAGGCGGAGGGGGAGGGCAGATGGGGGGTGCGAGCGAGTGGCACATGATTTGGAGTGTCTCAATGGGAACACTAAACTGAGGAGTACCAATCCTAAACCACAGGAGTATGCCAGCAAAATACTCAGCATCAAGGACCAGGGATTCATTACCTTCGTGTACTGCATGCAGCATGTTGGGGTACTGAAGACAAAAGAGACATTTGAATTCTAGTGTATTTATTGTTATTTATATTTCATTTTTCAGTATGGCAACACAAGTGTGCATGTAAAACTGTTGAGGAAGTTATATTCATTGAACTTTAGCTTTTAGTTTAGAGTTCTTTTACCCTGATCTGTCCTTTAATACAGCCTGATGTGAAAACTGCTGAAGCCTGTGGTTTTGGGTTATGCTCACAGGTATCAGCTGTGACACCTGGACTCACCTAGTGACTACTTTTACATTGCAGCAATACACTTTAAGAAATGAGAAGCATTTGAAGGAAATTAAATTTCTAATGGAAACAAGAAATCCCCTCAGACATTCTAACTGTAAAGAAAAAGGGAAAATATGTAGTACACTTTTTAAACAAACAGTTAGCAATTAGCAACAACAATAATAATAGTCGATTTTAGCTCTGTTTGAGGTAGTATTGCTTTCAGTCAGCCAGATGAGACATATCAATTTAGGTCAGAAACATGACAATTACTTTTGGTCATAAAAAAATTACTTCAAATCTGCACAGTATAATTACCTTAGAGCAAGAGATTTTCCTTCCTTTACCTTCAATAAACCCAACTATTTTCTTACTCTTCAGGTAGTTCAATTAAGGTATGGAGTATTGTGCTGATTTTGGCTGGGGGTAGAGTTAATTTTCTTCCCAGTGGCTGCTATGGGGCTGTGTTTTGGTTTCGTGCTGAACAGAGGGTTGATAATATAGAGTTTTTCTTGTTATTGCTGAGCAGGGCTTACACAGAGCCAAAGCCTTTTCTGTTTTTTAGTACTGCCGCACTGGTGAGGAGGCTGGAGGTGCATGGAAAGTTGAAAGCAGACACAGCTGGGACATCTGACCCCAAATGACCAAAGGAGTATTCCATACAATATGACATCGTATTCAGTGTATAAATTGTGGGGAACAAGGAGGAAGGGGAGGACATTTGGACTGATGGCATTTCTCTTCCCAAATTCTGAATTTTATTTCTTTTTCAAGCTTTCCTGAAGACTTGTTATGTCTTCCTTAAAGTTTTCACTTTTGGTGACAGAAGAGAGCAAAGACATTAGCCAGATTATTGGGTTATTTTCTTCTCCTTGGAAGTATTGGTAGGAAGGGAAAATGTGGTGGTTTATATTTATGCTGAACAAATTCTTTTCTTTCTGTCATAAAGAGTTCCCTGACGCCAGGACTGAGGTGAGGGCTTTAGAGTTGAAAGCATCATTGGTAAGTGAAGAGAATTTTAAGTTCTGTAGCAATAATCACATGTCCATGAACTGCACAGCATTTGTTCATTCGTCCATGAACTACACATCAGTGTAGCTGAGATTTTCTTGATTTACTTCTTCCTGTCTTTAGCCTGTTCATTCACTCTGCAAGCTATTCATGCTTTCAAAACCAAAAATTATTCCCCCTCACCTGCGCTGAAGGTTCCTCATTCTTTTGTTTAATGCATCTTTTTAGAGATGTTTCTGTAGACCCTTACTATGACCCTGGATGTTATCTAGCATATCTGTGAATCTTTCAGATAATCTGCAAATTAAATGGTTTTAATCAATGCAATGAAGTTTTCTTCTCTAGTCAATGCAAAGAAGGTTTCTTCATCTCTTTGATCCACTTCCTATGAACAGAATGGCAGAATAGATTTGTCTGGGTTTTTTTTAAAATGAGAAAATACAAAGTCCTGTCTCAGAAAAAAGCTACTTGGGCTATTCTGCCTATAAGAACAAGAATGGAATAATCTCAGAGCAGACTCAACACTTATTTGGCTGTTCTGTATTGGATGATGGGGGATGGATTACAGGGGAGTAGGTGTCAGGGTCATTTGATTTTCATGTGCTCTTAGAGTTCAATGGTGTCTGTGTCTGCTTATTTGGAAGAAAAACTGGAACCAAAGATTATTAAATGAATAACTGCCCTAACATATCATAAAACAGGTGCAACATGGATTATTCACAAATGAATCATCCTGTAGAATTAAAACACTGACAGCAAAGTCCAGGAACCTCACTCTGTACTAGAACTGAATAAAGAAAATACTGGAAATATTTTTATATGGAGGGATGACAACTTACACAAAGACAAAATTTATCATCAAGTTTTTAGCATACACTTCAGTGGTAATCAAAGAAGTGTGTTCCCCAGAAAATGGGTGGTAAACTGTATTTCATTGGGAAGTGTTCCAGGGGCTGGTCTGGCAGAGATATAGGAACTCCCCAGGCTCGATAGTGAAATTTATATGGCATTCACTTTCTGCTCCTTGCCCCCACTTCCACCCACCCTGCACCTGTAGTCTTTGCCAAAGGATATAACTTGCTCTTCTTTAGCTGTTTCACATGCCTTTATGGAATGAGAAGACTCTCCCAGCCTGGAGCAGGTGTGAAAACTTAGAACAGCAGCTGTGGGATTTTATGCTTCAAGAGGAATTGGCATTGGTGCAATGATCATGTTTTGTGCTCACTTGTCCTTTTAAAATCACGTAGCCTTTTCTCTAAATGAAACCATGTGATCCTTGGGAACTGTGAACACCTCGAAGATGATTTGCTGTTCAGCATCCTCACCTAGGTCCATTTACTCCCCTGGTTATCATCATGTTGGTTCTTCAAGCCTTTTCTTCATCATCTTACATGGGTATCATCTTCCACTCTCTCTTCAAGCAGGCCTTTTGAATGGAAGTTGCCAACTTTCCCGTGGTGTCCAGTGTATTCGTGAGGTGTTTTAGAAGTCCAGCAGAGAGAAGGAACGAGACACTCCAAATTAAATAACAAAAGGATGATGCCAAACTTGTTTTGAGTATAGCCCAAGGCACAAAATGCAGAAGAATTAGTTCGGGTACCAACAGCTCAGACTGTGGTGTTTTGTGTGGGTTGGCTTTTGGACTGTGTGCTACTATTGGACAAGTATTGGAACACATTGGGAAACCATTTTCCGCCAGAACAGTGTGAAGTTTAAGACATGCATTGACTTCTTCAGACATAAGATTTCTCTTTCTTATGTCTTTCCATGGTTTTGTGTGTGAGTGACAGTACACGAGCAGGTGCTCTATGACTTTGATGTTAGGGTTTGGGGAGAATATACGAGCCACATACAGGGGGGCTGGAGAGCCTAAATAAAGGAGAGAGGAGAAAGAAGGTAGGAAGTGTAGTGGATTCAAAGTACACGGTTGGGAACTCAATTAACGTGATAGAAGAGAGGGTAAATAAAATGGAATGAGAAAGTAATAGGACAATACATATTATTGTGTTTGTTTTTCCTATTCAGAATATGTGTATATGAAACACATCTGGCACAAAAACACGCAGGAAGGGCATTTGAAGCTCCTTGCACCATTCAAGGAGCAAGATGTACCAAACAACAGACACAGGCAATGTCCCAGCTGTGGCTGTCGCATTGCTGGCAGAGTGCACACTCTGCCCTTGCAAGCGAAGCAGGTTGGGGTCAAGGAATGCTGTGCAGGACCTTACATCTAATGTTCTAGTATTGTGTAAATATGCCTAGTGAGATGCAGAGCAAAATGCAAAATATGTTTTATGCATGGAACATAAACTGCTCTATATGCCTCTTCCTGGCTTTCTTCCCACTGACACCCAGAGGAGCTCAGGACTGGAGCATGTGGCTGTGGAGCTGCGTTGTGGGACAGAACTCAAGACACCTCCTGGGAAGAGGAACAGCGCCGGATGCCCCTCAGATGCTCTTTGAAAGAGCTGGCGCTTTAAATGAGTTTATTCATAGTTAAACATTTCACATGAATTACTCAAGAGGACTTGTTTGTTAGTGGCAGGTGGTGACTAATCAGCTCTTAGCCCACCTTTACCACATTCAAGAGTTGTCAGAAAGCTGACAAGCAGAAAAACCTCTTAGTAACTCGTCATTGTAACAAGCTGACATAGGAGGCACCGACCCCCGCTGCAGTTGGATTAAAATGGGAAAAATAGGGCTTCCAAGTTCCTTTCCCTTGTCCTTGGAGCTTCATTACTTAGGTAATGGCAAAAATATGTTCCTCACATGGTGAAACTAATACATATATAATTCTCCTTCCCCACTCAGAAATTAATCATAACTTCCAAATTCAGAACTTTTTTTCCTTTTTTTTTTTTTTTAAAAAAAAAAACAAAAACCCTCTTGTTTTGCTGTTGCAGCTGAGATTAGAGATTCAGAGAGTCTTCCTTCAAGGTCCCATGAAGTGCCTAATGTACAGCCTGTCAGCAGAACAAATAAGCCAGACTCCAGTGTTACAGGTCAAATTGCAAGCAGAAAGAAATGGCTAAGTGTTATTCTTCAGCCTGGGGCAGATGTGATGCCCTGTATTCCATAGCTTCCAGCCAGTAGAGAAGCTCTGAGTTGGCTGGTATATAACCTGAGGAATGACACAGCCATTTTCTTCGTCCTCAAGCTGAGGAGAGGCCAAAAGGCAGAATAAAGCTGCTTTTATATCAATTCTGTTGAGATAGGGACAACACTAGCTTGGGTGAGCAGAGAGAACTAGCTTAAAATGTAGCAGATGCTACTTTTGAGCCTTAAAAAAAAAAGAAAATTAGCAGTGCAATGAGGAAAATATACTGCAGCTGGAACAGAGAACACTGCAGGGGTGAAAGAAAGCGAGGTATCCTTTGAGATGGCAGATGTAGTACCAAATATTTATTTCTTTTAAATATTTTCTTAAGTCTTTAAAGGAAGGTAGTAGCTTCTATTGTTTCCTTTGGCAGCTTATTCTAGCCATGAGTTTCTCTGTGTAATGAAATTCCACCTACAGTAAATCTTCTGAGTGCCTGGCTGTTCCTGAGGTTTAACTCTTCCAAGTATGGTTCTCTGCTTATCTGCCTGCCCTGTACTGAGTTAATTCCAATATATTGTGAGATTGACATCAACAGTTCTGTCCCGAATGTCCTGGGCTGGTGACAGGATGAACTAAGTGACCTAGCCAGCTCTACTTTCTATGATTCTCTTATTTATCCACTTGATTAGATCACTGGAAATCTCAGTCTTCATTCCTTCCTAAGAACTCATTATTTTGATCTGGAGAACCACTCTTTGTAAATTCAGTGCATTTGTCACAGCTGAAATCTGTGCAGTTTGAGCCATGGATGACTCCTGTCCCACCCCGCTGGCCTTCTGTCCTGCTCAGTGGTCTTCAGGCTGGGCTGGACTGGCTGTGTGTCTGTGTGAAGGGACTAGAAAACATGTGAGGGAGCTGGGTTTGTTTAATTTCTGGAAGAGGAGGCTTGGGGGGACCTCATCACTCTCTATGACTTCCTGAAAGGAGGTTGTAGCCTGGTGGGGGCCGGTCTCTCTTGCCGTGCCTGTAGTGAGAGGATTGGAGGAAATGGCCTTAAACTGAGTCGGGGGAGATTCAGATTAGACATTAGACAATTTTTTTCACCGTTGAAGTGGTCAGGCAGGGAATATGTTGTGCGGGGAAGTGGCAGAGTCACCACCCATGGATGTGTTCAAGAGGTGTCTGGATCTGGCACTGGGCGATGTGGTTTAGTGGTTTGGGGGCTACAGTGGCAGTGCTGGCTGGATGCTTGAACTTGATCTTAAAGTTCTCTTCCAACCTTGATGATTTTATGATTCATTTGGTGAGATGCTAAGAAATCTAGAATCACTGTGGTGCCTGGATATATGGAAAACATCTAACATGACTGGGAAAAGAAAGGCACAGGGGCCCAGAGCAGGCTGCTGTCCTTTCCAGGGTGACTTCTCTGATTTCCTAGCTATCAGAGGCCAGCTGAACCTTGGTGACTTAGTCTGCAGGTCAGCCACCATTTCCGAGCAGTCATGCCCCATTTCATGCTGACGATATGTGTGAAGCTGCAGTAGCTGCAGTAACAGCAAACTGAGCTCTGGCTCTTCCTCCCGACTGCACCAAACTGGGCACTGACAGCAGGAAATCACCCCTGGACCTGATGCACCTGCCCAAGCAACGCAGAGCAGTCAGAGCCAAATCCCAGCCCAGAGAGGACACATCCAGCACAAACAGGACCAACTGAGGGATACAGGAAGCCGACAGACCCTCATTGACAGCCTTAGTCAAACAGAAACCAGGCAGCCATAGCTCAATCCCAGACTTCCCTTCTGGGACTTGTGGCTTCATGGGAAGCAGGGGAGTTTCCTGTGCTCCTTAACATCCTTTCCACATTGCAGAGTTTTCAGACTTAGGGGAAATCATTAAACTGCTTGGGAAATTTTTATTGTTTCTGGAAATAAAAAATGGTACTTCATTGATCAAAGAAGGGGATAGAATAAACTCTACATCCTCAAGCCTCTGCTCTTGAAGTGAGAATTTTCTGTGGAATGCTGTATCAATGACTGCTCTAGGCAGAATTGGGCCAAAAGGTTGCAAATAATGAACCTGAAGTCACCAACTGCAAACACGTGAATCCCATTTGCCTGTAGGTCTTGCAGGCATTTTACCTCTGTGAAATCAAACAAAATTCCAAGTAGCCAAATTCAGTTTGAATAGTTATCTTGCCTGAATAAAGCCTATGGGGACAGACCACGGAGCTCCTAATTTTGTACGTAATAGGCTAGAGTACTTCTGATTACACAGTGTTGGGGTTTTTTCCTCTTAAAATGCTATGTTTTAATGGTCACTTTCATGCCATATTCTGAATGTGACTTCAGTAGCCCAAACAACAGGATAAGCTCCTTCTGTTTTTCTCTGATTTCAGGAAAAAAGTAAAAAAAAATTCAGGAGTCACTGACACTTTGCAGATTTCAGAACATTTCCTCTTTTTACCTACAGAATGGCTCTCTTAATTATTTCTCACTATTTTGTGGTAAATACTAAATTGATATTTGTTTAGCTGCTTGACACTCCAGCCAAGAGAGAGATGAAATCCACATTATGTAAACTAAAATGTGGAAGAAGAAATTAGTGTAGATAGTAAATAAAGTAATAAATTAGGTTATGTGTGGATTCTGGCACCAAAGCTTTGGTGTGTATTTGTAGATAGTGGAAGACACTTACTTCACTGGGAGTTAGATGCTCAAATGCCTTTCAGAATCCGAGCTTTACTGAGAAATTATGTAAACTTACTTTTTTCCCCCTGCTATCCTTTCCTTTTACAATTCATTTAATTCAGATGGTAAATACGTTGTGAAAAGAAGCAACCTTGCCGTTTAAACATTCTGTCTGCTTAATACATGAACAATTGCCATAAATAAATAATTAGTCCAGGTCACTGCATATGGTACTGCTTCACTCACTGGCTGGAAAGAGGGGGGTGACAAATGACAGAGAAGAGGCTGTGTGCATAATTTTTCTTTCCTACAACAGAATAGGAAATGGACACTAACTCATTTATGTTGACAGAATCTGAATATTGGCTTATTTTATGTATACAGGAACGTTTCCTTCTGTGTGATATTCTAGTCTTTCCCTTAGGAGCTGTGAACATTACATAACTATAGAACAACGTTCTATGCACTGTGTTAAATTTCCTAAACCTGCAAGGAGGAATGTGTCACCAGTCAGAGAGATGTCACTTTGGCTGGCTGCTGAGTCCTTTGAAATAGACTCTACTCCCCTTTCTGCATATTCACGGTGAAATGGTTTAACAGGACAAAGTGATTTATTTCAGTTGACATAGCTTCTTGGGTAAATGAAAAAAAAAATTGTTCTCTCCAGTGGATTTATTAAGCCACAATTAAACTATGGATAGTCAAATGAGTTCTGCACTATATAAACCTGGGAGCATCTAGCACTGTGTATCCAGGTACCAAATCTGTCACAACTGCATTAGCTATGGGATGATATGGGTCTCCCTCAGTGCAGAGCTACCTAACATGTTTGGTTTGTGTCCAGTATCTCTTTGCATGATTATACGAATCTTTGTGCCAGAACAATGCTCCCTCAGTAAATATAATTATTCTACTGCTTTTCCCCTTTTACTCTCTGAATTTAAATGGCTGCTTCTATTGTGCTTCTGAACAACTAATGCTCTGTAGTGGATCTTACCTTACAGATCATGATCAATTGTAAAATTCTTTCTCTATTTCACAGGCAGAAAAATGAAACTCTGAAGAGGGTGACTGAGTTCGAGACTCTGGATCTGTGTGTGTATGTCTCCTGCTCTTGACTTAATTTAAACACTAAGTTGAAGCTATGGGTGACAATATACTTCTTTGCACGGAAACTGAAAAATAAATTTTGGAACTTTATTCACAGAAAACTACTCTGAGTTTTGGAGATAGAT
This sequence comes from Origma solitaria, assembly GCA_013397895.1. Classification (NCBI taxonomy): domain Eukaryota; kingdom Metazoa; phylum Chordata; class Aves; order Passeriformes; family Acanthizidae; genus Origma; species Origma solitaria. Next base: position 1,950,724 of record VZRL01003661.1, on the reverse strand, counting down.
GAGTTTCCCTTGGGTATCACTGTCACCATAAACTGTTAGTGACACACAAAGATCGTAATAAAAAAAAAAATTTGGTTTTGAAATAAGATATATGTCCAATCAGCTGAGATGATTAAACCTTTGGATGGTTTAGTAAGGCAGGTGATAAAGTTGCCTTATATTGTAACAGTCTTTAAAATAAATTTTAAAAATATAAAATAATTTTTTTAAATTCAGGAAGACATCTCTGTCCAGCAGTTGGAAAACCTCTTACCACCTGGGTATGCCACGGTCAGATATGACCACTGTAACATGGGCTGACATTTCTAGCATGAAGAAAACCCTAGAAAATTAACCTTGTGCAGTTCAATTGCATTATTGATTGTCCCTGAAGTCCATAACACATTAAGTATATATTGGCAAGTCTTTCTCTGGACTTAAAGATTGTTACTAACTGAAACTGAGCAAGCTCAGCACATATATGTGTGTGTATATATATGTGTATATATATATATGTATATGTGTGTGTATATATACATATATGTATGTATATGTATATGTTTTTGTTTATATCCATATCTGTTTATAACACATTATAAAAAGGATCTAATCTCATTTACTCATCTCATATGCAGAAGTACTGAAGTATCAGAACCACTGCTTCTGCTTAAGCCCAGCTGTCAACTAAGAGCCATGCAGCCTCAGGGCTCCCCTCTCCCCCTGACCCTGGTGGAATTAGGTGGAGAATCAGAAGTTATACTTGTGGGTTGAGATAGGAAAAGTTTAATAGTTGAAAGCAAAGTAAAAAACCAAACAAAAATAAAACCAAAACAAATAAAAACAAAACCCCCAAAACAAAACAAGCAATCAAAAAAAAAAGGGGGAAAGGAAAAAATGATACAATTACTCACCATCTGCTGACTGATGCCATTCCATTGTCCCATTCCAAAACCCAGCTCAGACCCTGTTCCAGGTAACTCCCCCAGTTTGTGTACTGGGCATGTGGGATGTGGGATATCCCTTTGGCCAGTTTGGGTCACCTGTCCTGGCTGTGGTCCCTCCCAGTTTTTTTATTTTTTGTTCCTCCTCACTGTCAGAGTATGAGACATAAAAAAAAGATTCCTTGACTTTGGATGAACACTACCTAGCAAAAGCCAAAACATCGGTGTATTATCAACATTATTCTCATTCTAAATCCAAAACACAGCACTGTACCATGTACTGAGAAGGAATTAAATCTATCCCAGCTGAAACAAGGACACACAGAGATCTTCATAATTAGTATTTGTCGGGCAAATTTTAAAAGCAAATTTTAAAGTGTAAAAGTACAAAATGCATAAATCATTTCTGACAAGTCCAAAGAAAGGTTGCTAATTTTTTTAAAATACTTTAGAAGCTCAAAGGTCACACAACGGTTAAGCCAATTAACGTAAGTGCTTCATTCATAAATGAAATGGGAGTTTTGTTCATAAATTAATGTAACACAGAAAAAATCTCTGATCAAATAAACATGGCAGCTAGAAAAAATACATACACGCTCTTTAATGGGATACAAACTGAAGTAGAAAAATTTCAGCTAACACTGTGTTTTCTGACCTGAATCAGTGAATCAATAGACTCTAAGAAGCTTGGGAAGAGTAAAACACTTTTTAACCTATATGGATCAGGTTATGTTTCATTAAACAGTTTCCTTAGTGCTCTCTCCTGCACCCCTGTTGGTTTTATTTTCCAGATGCATTCCCTTAGTAATTATTTTGGTCTGTATTTACTGCATTTTCCTTGGTGAGAAAGACTGTATTCCTACCATATAATATGGTTAGTTCTATTACATAGCAGAGGTTTTGAATTTGCAGTGCAATTTTTTTTCCCCTGAACAGGAAAGATGCAGTAGTCATTGAATCAATCAATATTGACAATTACCATATCGACTTTGCTGTTGTTACACTTTATGTAGACAGTCTTTTACTGAATTGAGTTCTGTGAATCTTGTCATTGTACCAGAATCACCAGAAAATTTTGAGATGGATGGAACTGGAAGCACCTTGAGCTATTTGCCTTTGAAGCTGACATTTGTTTGTACTTAATATTTCTTATTTTCTGTAGAATTGAAGGACTTGTACCTTAAAAAATTCTTTCAAAAATCAGCAAGAATTTCTGCATTATTCTCTGTCCAGGATTTGCAATTAGACCATATCTACTAAGTACAAGATTGCTCCTTTTGAAAGAAGAGCAGAGAGAGAGAAGAGTGCCAGAAGCACAATAGCTGAAGTATTAAACATCTCTCTGGACTACGGCATCCATTTCCCTGAATCACACACGGATGGTTCAATGAAAAAGGAAGTCCATGTTTATTCTGGCAGGAATCCTGGTCACTGTCAAGAAAACACTGTCTTTAAAAAATAAGAAAAAAATAAGATGTTTTAGATGAAAATTCCCAAAAGACTGACTCTTAGTTTTGACATCACTATAGATTCTGAAATTATTAAAAAAACTATTTCAGGTGTCATACAGACTCACACTGTAATGCCAGATATTTTTAGTACTCCATAAGGATTCTTGCCTCGTGCTGAGTTGTACTGCATTTTTGTGTTCAGTGTTCAGAGCAGTGCATCCTGCACAAGGAAAGGGCACATGATTTCATCAGAAGATACAGAGTACAGAGTGACAGACTCTTTGTTCACCCCATTCCTTGTTTCCCTGCGTTTTGCAGGAACTCACTGAAGGGATACATGTGGGGCATCACAGGGCAGATCAGGAAAAATGTTTCTTATAGACAAATAGCCAAAGATTTTTTTTTCCTCACAATCACAGACATTAAAAAAGGATATTTCACAAATATAAAAAAAAATTTTAAAAAAGAAAAAAAAAGAAAAAAAAAGACTGTAGATGACAGGTTATAGAGAGGCTGGACAGAAAGAAAGGAGATCAGTGGGGTACCTGGATGTCAGCGTGATGACGTCCAAAGGCCCATCTGGTGTCTATGCAGTGGAGTGAAAAGAGATGTCTGGTAATCAGGGTTTTGAGGTATGTTCAGAAAGTAGAAAGGAAGTTCTGAGTAGGGATAGGGAACACAGAGGAATCACTTATGGAGGGAGGAGGAGGGGATGGGGTGGCCAGAGGCTTGTCTGTCAGGAAATGGTTTAGCAGTGCAGTCTTTATGAGGCAGAGCTTCTTTGCTGTCAGTGGAGGAAGAGCAGCAAGAAGCCCAGCCTCATTTCTACAGTTGTTTTTTCTATTTCATCTGCTCATGTCCTCAATACAGAAAATGAGTTCATTCACTTGAATTAATTATGGAAAAAGTAAAGAAATAAACTTTTGTATGTTTCTGATGTGTTTGACATGAATGTTTCTTCCTCCAGTTTTTCATTTGAAAGTAGAATCAGAAGTAGTAGAAATCTCAGAAAAGGGTTGCCTGTGTGAAATTGCCAATGTCTTTTTCTCTTTTTCAAGAAATGAAATATGCAGGAAAATTGGATAATCTTTCAGCTGTTTGGATGGTTTCTTGAAGCAAATCCAGTCCCCAAACCTTTCAAGACTTCTTTGCTGCAAATGCATATTGACAATCAGACAGCCAAATGCCACAGAAATAGGCTCTGGTAATGCATGCAATTGAATTATAATACCAGAAGAGTGCTGAAAAAGAGGGCAAAAATAATTAATATAATCAGTCTGAAATTTGTAATCTGTTTTAAAATCAAAATGACTCTACAAGCAAAGCCTATTCCTTCATCCTTGTGTGAACCCCTACTAATGTGCAACTCCTACTGTTCCGTATTCTTGGACACAAACTTTGTAAGTCAGAGTCAGATTTGTGGACTCAGATTCTTCTTTAATCTGCTTACCCTTGTCTGGCTAATTGAGTAATGCTCTGAAGATGGACAAATCTCAAATAGAAAAAGGAGAAAAGCTTAATACAGGAGATACCATTAACTTTCTATTAACAAACTACTCTACTCATAACACACCCACAGGACATGAAAAAAAGACATTTTGTTCCTTCTTTTCACCCTGTCCAACCAAAACATATTTTAATAGAGACTAGCAGAGAAAATGTAGAACTTCAAATCCCAACATGTGAAAGCACGTTCGTCTTGGCAATGGAAGGGTTCCTTAATGCCTGATTCTTACCAAACCATCCTCTGCCATGTCAAGTGTTTGAGAATTATTGCTTCCTGAATTCCAAAATAAATTATTCTTCACTTTGAGAGAAAAATATGGGATTTTACTTGAGAATGAGTATTGTCAAAAGAGAGGGTTATTTTGCCCTTCTGTAGTCAGACCTGTGTGTTTAGATGACTCTCTGCAAGTGAACATCCCAGTTAGTGTGTTTAATAAATCTGGTTTCAGGACACTGTTTTCACTTTGTGTAATCTGAATCTGCCTGCTGTAATATGGCAGGAAATGGATGAAACTGAGATGTCATATTTTCTCTACATCCTTGGAATAATCTGGTTTCTTTGGTTTTCTAGACTCATTTTTTGTAAGTGTATCCTTCTTGTGAGGTTTTCTAGGGAAGTGAGGTGAGATGGACTCCTCAAAATCATATTGAAGAAAGGTCCACAAGATCAGATTACTAACCCTTAGTATTGAATATCAGCTCATTAAAGGACTTGTCATCTCTAGATGCATTCCTATACAGAACATATATGCCCATTTTGTTTTCTGCTCCAATCTCTTTCAGAAGAGGGATGGATGAGGAATGTTTTGATAAGTGGTAATTATCAGTGCAATGAAATAAGCTTCCAAAATATCACGAGGTTTCTGTGCTTGGGATAAGGCAAGATTCTTTAAGTGAAATGAAAGAACTCTAAAATTACGCACTGAAAAATCAATATTTTTTTGGTGCGCTTGAAAAAACATCTTGCAAAAGGATCTTCATTTTTCAAGTCCGACGACCACAGCTGAAACACATAAACTGAAAAGAAGTGCTATAAAGATGTAAATCTTCCTAGAAATCATAACTTTCTCATGCCATTATTGTTGCTCCTTAGCAAACCATGCAGTCATTTTCCATTCATTTAGAATTCAGTCAAGTAGGATCAATTCAGGCTTTGCCTGTCTGTATCCTGTGATGTAATTCCAGCTAATGAAGCTGCAAAGTATAAAATCTGGCTTCAGTCAGCAAGACCATTATAATGCTCTTCCTTCTGCTCTGACCTTTAAGTAAGAGTCTAAGGCAATGAGGTCTGCCTGAAACTAGCACTTGTGGCAACATCTTGAGTGCGAATACGGATGATGGCTCTGTTGCTATGAATCATCTAGACAACATTATCTAAGCAAATCATTTATGTCAGATGAGAAAACTTCATTTAAAACACTAAGACTGCCATGCCAAGCATGCAAAATTTAGGAAATGGTAGAAATGAGATGGACCATTCAGCTTCAGTTCCAGTCCCCTAATATCTGCCAGGTTATAGTTGCGTTAGAAGGTTGGCAGAAGTTCAGACGGGATTTCTCCATGGATGTGTTCAGCAATGGTATCCTAGTAAGTTGGTTCTTGAGAACCATGTTATGACCAAATTTGGGCTGATTTCTGGGGACTGTCTGGTGTCTTCTCTATGTATTTGTTATGGTAAGAAGGTACGCAAAAATTCTAGACTGCACAGTGTGGCTGAGCATAGGATTTATTAGAAAAAGAAAAGGATGAAGGAAGCCAGTATGCTTCCCAAGTGTGATACAAGCATCAAATGTTCCTTGGGACAACTAGGGGGATAGAATAGGTGGAAATTGTTACCTCTTGCAATTAGAGAAGTCAAGGCCTGGACTGAAGAAATCTGCCAAAAATGATACAGAGATCCAAGGCCAAATGGGAACTAGGAGTTTTCATCTCCTATTTCTGCGTTTATTCTTCTTAACCAAACTACTTGTCATTATTCACATATTGTCTTTTATTTTTCAGCACCAGTACTCAGACTTGACGGAAAGCTTGACAGAGGCACTTTGCAGTCAACTGGAATCAGTCAGGCACAAATAATTGCCTTGTGAATGTGTGGCGTTTTCATGCCCCATTCGGTTCAGCACTGTAAGTCAGAGCATCTGCACAGTGACCTGTTCTGCATTATTGTGGGCCAGGTCAAAATGCTGCACTGTCAGTATGGTTTTCTGCAGCTCTCTTTGTTAGTGCACTTTTTCAACTGGCTATGCAAAGAAGTTAAAACCTGCTTTAGCAAGCAATAATGAGGGATGGACTTTCAACAAAAATGATTTTTTTTTTTAAAATGCAAATATTCCCCCTTGGCATAAAAAAGAAGGAGAAACCATTTCAGATCAACCCAAAAATGCAAGCTTCAGCAGTAACCCAAACATCACTTCTAGGAGAAAATCCTAATTACTTTGAAGTGAAGGGTATAACTTAGGTTGCATTTGATAGACAGAATTCTACCACCAGCATCTACATTTATGCAAGGAATCTATTGGGAAACTTGTCTGGAGTAGGGAAAAGGGAATAGGAAATTGTGGGAGGTGAACATGAGAAATTGCTTGAGAACAGTTTGCTTTGTTCCAGCTCAAAACACCTTACTTGCTGCAGTGACTGTTGAAGACCCACTTTAACTTCCCATTGCATAAATTCTCATCATGTTGAGTTATTTAATGATCTTAGGCCAGTCTAACTTATTACAGATGAGGCAGTAGAAAATGCATTTCTGTTTTCGTTTCTCTGACCCAACTATGCACTTTTACATCCTCTGAAGACTGAAGAATCACCTGTTACTTACGTTTTACTGGCTTTTGACAGATGTTAGAACCCAGCTGTACTTTCTAAGCATCCCTGGGTCTGCATTTTGTTTTCTCAGGGCAATTTCCACTTCCTTTTGGTTTTGGAGTTTTTGGGGTTTTTTGTTTGGTTTTTTTTTGTTTTCAATGCTCAGTGAGAAGGAACAATCAATAATCTCATGGAAATTGCTCAGGAGATTTAAATGCTAAACAATTTTTCATACACACTCCCCTCCTAGAACAAACATCTTAAAGCACAAAATTATCTCTCTGAAGCACCATGCCAGTAGGCTCAGATGGCTGCTCCCAGCATTTACATTTTTTAAAGTCTGCAGTGCCTCCAGGAAAATCAGAAGAGGCACTTTGTAGTCAGTGGCATTTTACACACTGAAGTTACACAGGAAGTTCTGGTATCTGCATATACTCTTTGGTGGAGGACACTCAGAGAGGTTCAGCCAGAGGAAGCTCCCACCAGCCATGTTTTCGGATGGCAATGGAAAGCTTTTCTTTGGAAACTTGTGCCCAGTTCTTTTTGCATTCCCTTGCAGTGAGCAAGCTCAATCAGGAAGTTTTTTGGAGGGAAATTGCAGTGGCACATGGTTGTTAAATATTATTTTATCATCTTTATGTGTCCCATATGTCTTCTATGACTAAGTCATTTGTTTCTGGTAATGCTGCCTAATCAATAATTTTCATATCACTCCTTACCAGTCTCTTAATTTCTGGGAAGAAAAGAGAGACACTGGGATCCATTAGCTTGGAAGTGTTAGATTTCCTAAAGAATATTCGAAACATCTCCTCAAAATAGGCTTTGATGTCTTGCGAGCATCAATTGCTTCAAAAAAACTCCAAACGAACCAAGACCTCCCCAAACCCACTGAATCACACACTTCGTTATTTATCAAATCCATTTTTCTCAAACCACAGAAATCACACAGCAGATTGCGATGTACAAGACCAAATACATGGACAGTAAAGATGTAATCTCATATTTTCTAAGTTTGAAGGGATGGATCAAGTGTTTTCTGGGTCTTTAGGTCTGGTCCTTTCCACACTTTCTGCTAAAGCTTCATTCCTCTAGAGAGAAATTTCCTCTAGAAAACTTTCTCTTGTGGCCAATCATCTTTCAAAATAATTGGCCAAAAATAGACAGGTTTTTTTCCCCAAATGTGGAATTTCCAGCTAGCAGGAAACTCTGTGGACTTGTAGGTATCTATCTCCATGGCAGAGTGTCTGGGAACCCTGGCATTGCTAATTATCCTGGTGCCACAAACCCTGGAAATTCTCTTTCTTTTCCCATCATGTCCAGCTGTGGGGTATCTGCATAATACGATGACTTTCATTAGTGTCTTCCTAGAAGGAGATCTTTAAAAGTGAGGTCAAATAAATGTTCTATGCACAAACACACAAGTGGCTTTTGGTATTGGTAAATTGATCTGTGTAGTAAAGTGACCGTTAAAAGTGATAATGCCTAAAATTGTTCCAAACAGAAAAAAATCAATTTACATTATGTGTGAGCTTGCAAACTAGAAAAGGTCCAAGACTTTATTTTTTGGCAACTTTCCATCCAATTTTTCAATTTATATACAGCTTTTTTAGCAGAGTGGGCATTGTCTTTTTCTTAGCATACTTATGTAAATATAACCCCAAACCTGTTTAAAATTGTAATGTCAATGTCCAATATGTGATAAACATCAGTTCAAGAACTAGGAACAAAATTACTTACAACTCTGTCTCCATTTTTTGCAGTCAGGTATTTAGCTCCAATTCAGACAGTGATATTCTGTATTGTTTATTTGTTTAATATTGATTAAGATTTTTCTAGTAGTTTGACATTTTCAAGTGAAAAGAATTATGGGAAAGTAATATGATGTGAAAGTATGATGCAAAAGCAAATATTTATTAATACCATTTTCCTATTTTAATATTTAAAAAACCCCAACAGAGTGAAATTATTGTAGGCTTTTAAATCCACGGTCCATTATTTTTTCAGTTGAAAGAAATTTTAGCTCCGAGGACCTCTATGACACTCTTAAAAGCTGATCTAATCTCCTCTGCAATCAGTGGAAGAATATCAAATGCCTTCACCAGCTCTGGATCAGTCTCTGAAAACTTTTACTTGGAAAAATATTGAATGCTAAGTTCCTCTCTTATAATTCGGATCCTTTATGTTGATAGGATATTTCAGAATAAACCTTTATTACTTTCCAAAGGGGTTTGAAATCCATCATGGCATATACTATAAAGCAGCACCTATGGTAATATTGAATGATGCAGAAGCTCAAATGATTAACCAGAAAGTTACTCATCTTCCTTGACTTTAGTTTAAGTAAATTTAAGGATTTTTTCCTTAAATTGTCCTTATATAAGGATTGTTTTTAAGGATTACTTCAGTATAGATTTCTGAGATTTTAACTGAGTACTAGATCATTTGAATCAGCCATATTCTGTGGTAAACATATTTTCTAGAAACACCTCCGCCCCTTGTTTTTGTTATCCAATTAATGTTAATTAATCAGTAGAATATGAAGGATGTGGACAAAGCAGACAAAACAACATTGGTTGCCAGATAAAATTTAATGCACAAGTCACTGGAAGATTTCTTTGTTTAGTGGTTGTACATATCAAAAGTACTAATTTAAAAAGCCAATATTCTTAAAATAGAAGATTTTCTTAATAAAACTGGCATGTATTCCTATGTCTAATGATTCTTTAGACATTTACATTGGAAAGAATATATTCAGATAAACCAAGTCTAATTATGATACTACATTTTGTGACACACAGTCAGTTAAGATCGTGACTCAGAAATTAATGTTTTTGTCTCAAAACTCAAAGTCTGGCATTCAAGAATTCCACAGTTGTGCAATCATACGTGGAAATTTATTTCATCAAGGGGGTACAAATTCCTTTGGTTTAGAATTAGTTTTAAATGTGCATTGTCTGGAAATTACAAGCCCACTCTAGATTAGAGATGTTTTCAACGCATCATCGTTTTAGAGCAGAAGTTCTAGGATTATTTACTGAATTAATAGGTCCTGTAATTTCATTACCTGAACTACTTCTAATTATTTAAAACATGAAAACCTGCCGTTTTATGAAAACATCATCAAATAAAACAAACTTCAAGGTGTATTTGTCATAGATAATTCTAGTTTCTAGCTGTTTTCTACCCTGCTTATCATGTAACTTATGGCTGGCTAAAGTGGCCCAGATTCTCCAGGCCTAAATAGCATCCAAACAGTTTAAACCTTGGCACATCAGGACTATCTGATCTTAAAACTTATCCTATCTAAGGCATTGCATGGGCTGTGTGTGTAAATGTCTGCATCTTATCGCTAGAAACCTACCAAAAGTTCTGTTCCTGCTTCACTGGAGAAGGCAAGATCCAGGCTGTGAGCACTCCAGTTAAAGACATAAGCAAGCCCTTCATACTTCCATATTTTCAACTTCTAACAGCACTGTGCAGGGTCAGTCTCATTCGTGTCACCTTTTGTACTATGGTGAGGCAAAGGACTATTTCTCTCTATAGCTAAAATCATAGCATTTCCTTTTATCTTTTTTTTTGGTAAATATTTCCTTTAAGAAGAAAAAAAAATACTCTTTATTACATGTGTGCTGAACCTAGCAATAAAAATTATAAACAAACATTTCTAGCAAGTACCTATCATTATAATGATGATTAGAATTATATAGTTATGCATCACTAGCAGTAAGTATTTTTGTGGCTTTCCAGGGACTTGCTCCTCATGCAAGTTTTTCACCATACATTTGTGCACCATGATTAACAATATCTGGGACAATGAAGCATAGGGCACTACAATAATAACGCCAAGTTCTCTTACAGAGTAACCTCACATTAATTTTAAAAGAAACTTTAACCATTTAGGGGCTGCAGAGATAGACTAACAATATTTAATGAGCTTTGCTCTAAAGTCTATCCTGATATCATCAGCAATTCTGTTTACAGTTGAGGATGCAAATAAATAGAAGGCAAATATTTTCCAGAGCTATTAAAAATAGTAGGTTACAAGAGAAAGTAGAGCTGTGGGAAAACAAGGTGATTATTTATCAAAGTATATTTTTCAGATATTCTCTGCTTCTATGCTACCGCAATGAGCATGAAGTTATATGAATTCCTTACAAATGTATTTTTGAAAGCTGACTTGACTTCAGAAGTACATTGCTCACCAAATATTTTCCTCATTATAAGGTACTACATGGGGTTAATTTGCTGCTGTCCATTGCAATGGTGATCATCACTGCTTATGATTAAATATATATAGTAAGTAATTTCAGTTCATTTAAACATAAGCATTAGATAAGATATCTGGAATACTGTAAATATTGTCTTAAGAGTCTAAAATTACTATCCAATAACTTGGTGGACAATTTGAGAAGTGAGGTGGGGTACTTAATTTATAGAAGTACAAACAACATGCAAGAAATCATCATTGTGTTCTCAAAATGCATGTGATGCTGACATTTTTGTGGGACATGCAGAAGGAATTAATCAAATTTTACAATCCAGTCAGGATATGAGTTCTGGATAAATACAGAACATGGAAGCGGTGGTATGACATCACTGTCAGTGACATTTTGCGTCATGAAAACCGAAGATCTAAATAGGAGCAGCAATTTCTCATCTTACTTTCAGATGACATCAAAGCTCCATGGGAAATGTGTTTTCATTAGCATGTTCTTCACTGATGGCAGTAGGAAAAACATTTTTTTGTTTGGAAAAAACAAATCAACCTTTTTTAAAGTAGTGGATATGCATAAGTTTTTTTAATTTGAAACTTCTTCAACATATGCTTTGCATTGTGATGCATGAGAGATTTCAAAACTGTTACATCACATCTTTTCATGTTTTCATTACAGTGCTGTCACACAGCCTTCCCTGCCTGCCCTTATATGAGATTTTTCTGGCATCTAACTGGAGATGAGACCTTGAAGGTAAAGCCTTCGCTGGCACTCTGAATAATCAAATAATAATAAAAGAAAATCAATAAACAAAGACTGTGAAAGGCTATCACAAGGTTTTTTTTGTGTCCTGTGTAAGTGAAATGGCTCATGCAGAGCAGAATCTCAGACCAGCTGAGGTGGGAAGGGATCTCTGGAAACAATCCAGTTCAACCTCCCTGCTCAGAGCGGGGTCAGCTGGAGCAGGGAGCTCGGGGCCATGACCAGTCAGATTTTGAGTATCCACGAGGGTGAAAATGCTGCAGCCTCTCTGGACATCTTCCCTTGTCATGACAGCTACACAGTAAAACCTAAGATTTTCTTGTGTTTCAGTGGATTTTTCTGTATTTCATCTTGAGCTAAAAAAGATCACATGATGACACTATTTGCATGGTTGGTCTGAACCTGACAAAGTAATTGTGAATCCTGGGAGGTTGGAGGAGACAGTACCTAAAGACATGAATGCACAGGTAGATATGCTCAGTTTTCAAAATTCTTGTGTCTGACCAGTGCTGGTTGCTCTCACTGTACACAGTAAGCAAACCTCACCAAATCCTCTATACATCAGGCTTCAGAAGGTCTGCAGGCAAAATTTTAAATGCAAGATGTTCATGGGACCCTCAGTTTGTAACTGAAAGCCTGCATATTGTCCCAGTTTCCTGATAGTTCCCTGGTAGTCCTTACATTCAGCCCTAGACTGAATTGTGCGGCATCAAGGAGAAAAAATTACTATCAAGAGGCCAAAAGTTATTATTATTGCCACTCAGAGAAAGAGAAACTCTGTTACACAAGTGTTTAAATTGACCAAGCAATTACTTTCAATGCTTTCATTCCTATTCCCCTCTCGCAAATATTTGTTGGAAACTGGAAATTTCATTTCGCTCAAGTAAGCACCAGATTCCTTCAGGGAAAAGACTGGCTCTAGGCAGATGTTCTGCTTAGCCAACTTCTTTTCTTTGGAGGGAAAAGAAAAAGATGTCAACACAAACACAAGTCAGTGATTGATGAGATGTTTTAGGGCATGAGGGAATATTTCCAATTTTAACATGTTTTGCTCTTTAATGATGAAGAATATAAGTAGATCCTGAAAGCTTATTTAACTTACATAAACTTACTTATTTGCTGGCCTGCTAAAGGCTAGACCTTGGCTAAGCATAAAACAAATAAATAAATATATTTTCTGTTGAGTTTGGGATATTTTACTTTTAACTTAGTTTTCAAAAAGTGTTATTTTCACTAATACACAGATGGCCTTATAAATATGAAAAAGTGTGTGTGTAATAAGTCCTTGAAAACAGTGCATTTGAGGTTTTTTTGACCAGTTAGTTTAGCACAAAACTGACTATTCCTGTGGGCAATGTCAACTCGGAGACCAAGAACTCAGTGGTGCCAATGACCAACATGTTGTCTATTTTCTTAGAAAACCTAATCTCAAAATGAATTTTCTAAAAATAACGGAGCACTTTAACCAATTGGGGTAGATTGTTTTAGGGATTGGGTCTCTCCTATTAAACTTGCTTCTTTGTAATTAATAAGGTTCATTAGGAAAATGGATTTGAATCCTCACAGCTGTCATTTATGTCAGTTCAGATTTGTATAGACAAATTTTTAACATTGTCACAGAAGAAACACATTTTCCCTTAGAACTTACATGGGTACAGACGGAAAAAAGAAAGGATTTTATGTCATCACAGTACTGTTCTTTCTCATCTAGACAAGCCAGTGAAGTCTTCCTAAAAGGAATTTCCCAATTCTTGATAAACTACCTCCTTTTCCAGGCATTTGGCTGATTTATTTGACCATCCCTTAGGAACATATTATTTTTAAGAGTTTTGTCCATTTGATTTGCTAAAAAAATATGTCTGTAAAATTTTTAGGGTTTTGCCTTCTCTTTTGTGTTTAAAACCTCATTCAAAATGAAATCTTTTGGAAGAATCAAAAATATTCCTCCACTGTACTTCCTGTCTGGGTTTTGATTTTATCTGAGCTCTCTTTTTAATGTTGCAATCACTCTTATGGTACACAACAGATTTCAATTGGAAGAAGAAGAGGAAAAAAATCTTTCTCTTTGCTCTGCATGTCTAGTGTGCAGTCTTTATTCTACCTTCTTATTTTTATCTCATTTAAAGACCTGTAAGGTTTTTTCTGGTTTTTGACAGGAAAGAGTGTCATAAGAGGGCACATAAGGGATGCTGCCTTGGTCCATTGCAGTTAGAGGAAGGAGGAGGAATGAGGAGGGACCATGTTACCAGGCAGCACCTGTGCCAGGTAGAGCTCCTAGTTTGTATTATAACTCTTTCAACACTGGCCAAGTGGTCTTTCAGCTGCTGAGCCTGTGCTTCTCACATTTTCTTTGAAAATGGTTCAGCTCAAGCCTAAAGATCCCAAAGAGGATGGATTGTCTGAGTCTGAAAGTGCTTGAAAGAGGAGAATAATTTCCTCATTACCACATGTGGTATCATTGGGAATTGGATTTCCTGTTCTACCAGCAGCACCTTGCAGTCCACATTCGAAAGGATTGGTTTTATATTTGCAATACAGAGTTTCCCCTTTCTTTTACAGAAGGGTGTTCGCCAAAGGTGTCAGCAAATTGCAAAAGTCCTGTCTGTGGGCATGGTTTCAGTAAGCCCCCTTGTTAAATATGGAGGTCTCCTTAGATACTTCTCTGCTGCCAAAGATTTAAATATTCAAATAAATATATTTAATGACTCGATGGTTCTCTTCTTCATTGGTGTGAATTTTCCTTCACATGCCAGAGAGCTAACAGAAGAGCCAAGTGGCTTGAATCATGATAGCCATGCTGCCAGTAAAAGGCAAGCTCTATGTTTTGATTGGAAAAAGCACTAAGGAACGTACCAGCTGCGAATCATTTCTTCTCCCCAAGTAAGGGGGTTTTCAGGGCAATTAAAAATAAAGCCAAATTACTGTGGACTGTGAATGATAAGGAAGTTGAGGAAAATACTGAAAAGAACTGAGAAAAGTCCAGAATGAGTTGTTTTGTTCAAAATTATGCACATTTGTCATTTACAGTCAAGCTACGGACTGTTCTCCACACCTCTGAGGAGGAGGGAGTGGATGAACCTGAATGAGGACAAAGACTCGGGAAAACCTACATTCATTATCCTGACATAGCCAATATTAGATTTTCTAAAGAAGAATATGCATGTGGGGGAAAGCTGTGAATTAGAGCTCTTAGTAAACTATGGAAAATCTTAGTTAAGGCATGGAAGTTGGAGCTGGAAAGATCCTGTTAATCCATCTAATTCAGACTTATCACTCCAGGAGGGCTCTCTCATGATATTTCTAGTGACTCATCTAGGCTCACTTAAATTCATATCTATGAGGTTATTATTTTCTCTTACTTTTTAGGAATCATAATCACGGAAAGCGGGAATCCAGGCTTAACTGCTAAGAAATGGAAATTTATTGCATCGGAATGCATCGTTCAGCTCCAGCAGAACGCTCCCTTTTCCTTTGTCATTTAAAAATGAAGTGTTTTTTCTCCTGCTCCTCAAATGTCTTCATTTTTTATGCCTTGTACCTTAAATACTCCATAAAACATGCCTAAATCATGTTTTTTTCTGATTAGCTTTTGCGAGATTCCTTCAGTCCCCAATTAGCTGTGAGACACCTATGGTGCAGTGCCAGTACCAGACCTCGATGGACACAGACTTTGTTGACATTGCAGATAATGCTGAGGCTGGAGTAGCAGCATGCATAGATTATATATAGATTTTTAGGTGTTTAATTCTTAATGACTGACACTGTCTGGTGTACCTTGTAGCCACAAACAAAAAGCTTTTAGAAGGTCATTAAACCATTTTTCTCCTGATGCCATGAGGTAGCATGGCAGACACAAGGAGGGGCCCAGAGGTGAAGTGCCGCTGTGCATCACTTGTGGGCAGCTGCTGGCTGGGTGATGCTGTTGGTTTAGGGAGGCACAGCCTGAGGGAAGGGATGATCCCAGAGAAAGACATATGCCTTTTCCTTTCATTGATATGGGAATGCCTTACACACAAACCATCAGAAAGACTTTGTCAAAGCAGAAAACCCCACATATTTTTCAGGTCAGGCAACCATGCAAACCATAACATAATTTCTTGCAGGTATTTCCATTTCAGGCTTTTGGGTGAATAAGGACAAATTTTACAGACCACCAGGATGAGATATTGATGGTGCCATGAGTTCTGAAGAATCTCCTACATAAAATTACTAAACTATTGCACGTGGGAATAACATGTAGCAATACCAAAGAAAGGAAAGCTGATAAAGATAACTTCAGTCACTGAAGAGTGGTCTTGGAATGTGTAGACAAATGGGTCTAATTTTTCATTCTGGAAAATTAGCAGAAAAGCTTTATGAAAAGTAGAACAAACAGTATTAGATAATACATTACAAAAAGGAACAGACAATATGGATATTATCAAGGCAGTTATGCCTCACAGAGCTGTTAGAGTCCTTAGTAAGATGTGTGGATCCATGTAGTATATATGGACTTTCTACAAGCTTTCAGCAAGATCATTAGCCAGAGGTCTTAAAAACCATAAAAACTCTTAAAACCCCCTCCAACTAGGAAAGAAGCCCCTTTGGGGCAAATAAGTGCTAAAAGATAGAGAATGAAAAGTTTTAGCAATGGAATGTGGTTTGTAATGCAGCCCCATGAGAGACACATTACTGCAGGCTGTACTGTTGAATATACCCATACAGGATTTCTGAGCAAAACAGAGAGGTGGTGAAGCCTGAAGGTGATTTGGGATACTCAGGGGAAAGATGACAGTAAGAAACTGGAGTGTGATATCACAGTATGGGGCAACAGAGGAATAAAACTATAGATGAAATGTAATGTAGAATACTGCACGAAGGGTGTGCAGGGGAGAGAATACACCAGCACTCACTTCAGATATGGCTTGTTTTTTGTACTTTTTCCCAAAGTACCTGTATATATTTTCTGTTGGCCAGACAACAGATGGATGAATTTTCAGTCTGAACCAATGTGGCATTTTGTTGTGGTTAGAAATTTTAATGGAAAAATTGGAAAGGGAAGCAGACTTTGTGAGTCCACTTTAAATGTTTTCTGCTTTCTTAATCTCTCTGTGATGATGACTTTTATCTTAAAATATTTGAACCATTACTACTGTACTACTGACAGAAGACAGACTTACAGGCCAATGCATATGAATTGTGTCATTCTCACTATGCAGTCAAAAAAGCAGAGGAAACTCAGATATGTTGCAAAGGTAATAAGATTTGGAATAGAAGCATATATAAATACTTGAATGCTTCTGTTTTATGTAAGACAAAAGAATCATGGTTTAAATCTCTTGAGAGTTCACTTCTAAACTTGTGAAACATAGGCAAAATATTATGCTTTGGACAAGAAATCCTCTTAGCATGGCTAAACCTAGCACGGATGATTATATTCTATTTATGAAAATACAAAGTCTTAACTTTTTTCTTTGTCTTTATTTTTTCCTCACAGTACTCTTATGTGTCCCTCTACAGATGCGGTACTGCACTTGCATTTGTTATATTCCCCTGTTGCTTTACGAGGTTCCTTTCTGTGCTATTTGAGAAAGATCTAGGTTCTCTGGAGCTCAGGAGTTTAAAACATCATCATCACTGCTTGTTCAGGGCCTTTCAGTCTGATGCTGTCAATTTTCCATGCACCAAAACCCATCTGATGGTGTCCTTTATGTACCAACACTGATGGTGAAAGGAGTAGGGGTGTGGGAGGAACTCACCGCTCCAGGACCTCAGTCCTCACTCAGAGCTGTCTTCTAGAAAAGTCCTAGTTTTCCCTTTCTCTCTGTTGTAGTTCATGCACAGCGTTGGGTAGAAAGATTACATCAAAGAGTGATGTTAGAGACAAGGAATTTCTAGGTTCTCCCTAGACCACCCTCTGCAATTGAAAAGCCACAGTGGAACACGTCCTGTTTGGTTGGCAGTACCATGAAGTGAGGGTCACCTTTTCTCCTGTTTCTTGATTTTTATTTCTCCTCAATGCTCTTCCCCTAAATATCATCAGTTCTGTACTGGAATGTGCTGCACATGTTTGAAAAGCATTATCGTAAGCTCAAGGGTTGCCGATATTTTGCGATCCTTGTGTGGCAGTGAGTGGAACCTGGTCTATTGCTGAAACAGAACCTCTGGAAGGGGATGATGAATAAAGCAGAAAATTGCTTCTGTCTGGTGAACCAGAAAAAAAAATCTATGGAAAGAATTCCCCTTCATAAACTACAGATCGTACTTGTAGTGTATTGAGCCCAGATATGCATGTTCTTTCTATTACAACTCATGAAGTCACAACTGGAATTTGCTTTTTATAAAAGAATAAAAGAAGAAGAAGAAAAAAAAGATGCTGTGAGCCAGCCCATAAAACAGTTTTGGTCTCTAAAATTATATTATAATTGGAATTTTTAAACTTATGCAGAATCATTACTGTGCTAAAATATCTGAAATAAGGTATTTTCAACATAGAAGTGAAACAAAAAGAAACACCAGTAGTTTAGGGCAGGAAATTACAAATTGAAGCATTCAGTTTAAAAGGGATTATAGCTAATGTAAAATAGGTCTTTCACTTAGCACTTCTTTGCTTCTTTGGCAACCAGGCACCAAGAGACATTATTTGTGGCTATAAAATGCTATGAGTAAAGTCATGTTACAGGACTATAAAGTTGAGAAGTCAAAACTTGTGAGGAGTTCTTTTACATCACCACAATTCTCTAACAATGGTGATAGAGAAAGGAAAACAAGAATACGGTCCCTAAAATGGGGGAAAAGCAGAGTGCCAAGGCCACAAAAATCTGTGACTCTTCAATTTATCTTCAGTTCTTCCAGTCTTGGGTCTGGGCTGTTTTGTTTGCTGAAAGAAGAAGGAATAGGTCTGGATTCCGGCAAGAAAAGAGCACACAGAGCCCTCTAAGCCTGTTTAGAGCCAGCGGGTCCAAACACGTAAACACCAAGGCAACTTTCCCAGGTACAGCACTGTGACCTCCCGAGTTACCCACGAAAGAAGAGGAGCAAGAGGGGCAAGACAGCCAAAACCAAGGCAGAATCAGCAGAGAGGTATAAATGGATGTGTATGCACTCCTAGAAGTGTGTTGGTTGCCCCATGTAGATGCACATCAGGTCACCGGAGCCTGTGGGGCTAATTCTGACCTAACCTGGTGTCTTCTGGCACTGCTGCTACACTGCAACCTGCTGTGGTGTACTGTTGCAAGACCGGAGAGAGACCCTAAGTTAACTGCTTCAGTTTTTGAGAATGTTTACTAAAAGTGGTTATGGACACTAAGAGAAGACCCCTTGCAGGGACAAACGTTTTAGCCTGTAGCTGCATCAGTTATGGCTCAAAGCAAAGGGTTCAGGCTGTCCCAGGGAAAGCGCATGCTTTCCAACAATTCACGTTTTAATTCTTTGGAATTCATTACAGGACTGGGAAAGAAGCAGGATGCAAGATAAATGAAGTGGCAAAAAGATGTACGGGAAGAACCTGTGACAATTAACTGAAACAGTTGAGCATAGACTGTAATTCCACCAGTGTGACTATGCTGATTTATGCCTGCTGAAGCTGAGATTGTTTGTTTGCTTGTCTTAATTTAATTTAAAAACTAAAGTATTCATTTCTAATCCTCATGTTTGCAGAGAAGTGCTTGAAAACGTAAGTGCATCTAATTGTTCAAAGAAGCAGAATGCAATTATAAGACAACCTAGTGTTATTATTATTTAATCTTGTGGTACTTAGAGAAAATTATTCCTATTTTTGATCAGACTATTTTGAGAATTTGATTGGAGTTTTGTATAATGGTAGTTTCCCCTCATTTTTTGTGCATCTTTCAAGCAGTGTCAAAAGGCAGTAAACATTATTTAAGGTAAGCAATCTCTAGCATAAAAATTAGGCAAGTTTGACAGAAACCTAGTGAATGTAGTAAGTGAAATATGCTCTGCCTCTCTGGAGAAATTGGTTTGTTGCATCCTGTACAAATTACTAGGAATTTTTAACACTAGAATTTTCAAATATGTTTCTGAGGATTTCACACCAAAGTATTTGAAACCTCTTTTGACCCAATGACCAGAAAGAAAAGAACTGAAATGAATGACCACATTGAAATTAGTTGCAAACTTTTAATTCTTTTCAGGAGGATGTTTTTCCAAGCAATTTAACATTGTAGAATGTTCTGGTTTGGCCATACCAGAGAATGAATTCTCAATTCACCAGACAGATTCAGAGCAAGAAGCAGCATGTACAGCCAACCAAACCTTTTCTTAGTTTTATGGCTTGTCTTAAGTGGTGTTCTGCCAACATTCAGCGAGTTACTGCTTTTGCTGCTGAGTCAGACTATAACAAATGTCTGTTTCCTAGGGATGTTTTTTCAGCGCTCCTCTCCTGGTTTCAGCTAGGGTAGAGTTAATTTCTTCTCGGTGGCTGTTACAGGGTGGTGTTTTGAATTTGGAATGAAAATGGTGTTGATAAGCACTGTTAAGGAGGAGAACCAATTATTTTCTCATCCTTTTCAAAGAATGTAAACCTGAAAGAGGGTGAACTCAATGAAGAGCTCAGGTGGGAGATGGGGAGTACAGCAGCTTTGTTCTGCACCTCTGTGTACTATACTTTCATAGGAAACCTGTCTTCTTCACAGACCAGTCTACTTGGCATACTAAAAAGCCCCAGAAATCTTGCAAATGTAGCAAATCTTTCAGTGAAGTGGCAAAAATTGTTGCAGATGAGCAATAACACCACAAAGGTGTCTAAAACTTCTTGTTTGCCTAATAGTCTTAGGGAATAAAAAAGAAAAAAGTCCAAAACTGACTCTGAGGCAGCTATAGAGACCCCTTCAATTCTCAGCTGGGTGCTCCAGAACTGGGGGACCTTGCAACTAATCAGGCATTTCTGCTGCAGCTGTTTATTATTCACTTCCTCCACATGGATTTCTTTTTTCCCTGCTTTTTCTTGAGGATGTTCCAATTTTTCTGAGGCCACCCGTTATCCAACAGGAGGTTGCATCTAGAGGCTTGACTAGCCCCCCTCAACACCAAAGAATAGTGCCCCAAGGAATAGCCTACAAGTCAAAAGGTATTTTGGGGTGGCAAGATGGAAGAGTGGCTTGCAGGTCACACTGCTAGAGGAGCCAGGTGGCTTCCCTGCAGCCCTGGTGCTAGCTGGATGCAGGCAGTGGTTTTGCAGATGTGTTGGGAATCAAGTTTTGCTTGTACAACATGTAACGCAGTAACTGTAGGTGCTTGTGAAGGTGAAATTCATGCATGCAAAAAGCCATATGAAACCCTATAAAATAGATAAGACTGCTCAGGAAGCTGCCCGAGGGGATGGCAAGAGGTAGAGGCAGCTCTGAGACTGACTACTGCAGCCTTACTTGTCCACTCAAAGGGCAGTAAAAGTATTTTTAATTCAGCCATGCACTCCAGCCTGAAATGTCCTCAGTTGTTGGATCTCTGCACTGGGTGAGCTCAGAAAAAACTTATGCTGGTGCCCTATTAGATCCTTCGCTGGAAATTCTCATTTCAATGGATTTTCCCTCTATTAAGCAGGAAAAATTTCCAGAGCGGGAAAAATGTGTTATCCTCAGCACTGCTTGCAGTCAGGTGGCACTGCCCAGGCACAGAAGGGCTCCTCTGAACTCAGGAAAACACAGGCTTGAAACCAATGTGGAAAAAAAGTGATTTCTGACAAAAAATAAAACATTGTTTTGGCCACTATTTCCCATAGTGGTTTTCTTTTTAGAAACATAAATATGTAAAAGGAAAACATCTGTCAGTGTCTGCAGGTTTTTTGTATATACAGTTGTTTTAAATTGAAAAAAGATGCGGAAGAATTAAAAATACATAATTTGTTAACATATTCCAGCAAAAATTTTTGAGACCTTTCCAACATTTTCACTTTCCTCTCTTTAATGTCTTTTTGCTTTATAGCTTATGCATCAATTTATCTGCATCTTTACCCAGAATCAAAGCCAATTATACCAGATAGATGTTTAACATTTGGCATGTGACAGATTTCCTAGGAGAAGCTTTGGTCGTGAGTCTGGGTCTCTTTAGTGTCATGGGTGACTCTTGGTGACATTTGCCTTTCCCTTCTTTCCCTCTGATGTGTGTTTTCATGAACTGCTCCGCACAGGAGTTGAACTGGGTTTATTAAGCTGAGCGAGTGGCAGCCCTGTTCGCAGAGAGGAAACAAATCAAAGAAAGATACAACTTCCACTTTTGCATTTCTGACAGTGCTGTGGCTACAGAAGAACAACGAGCACAGGCGCAGCTACAGCTGCTACCAGCAGCTTGGCTTCTGGTGGCAAAGGCTTCCCACATGGCTTATCGCTGCTTACTCCATGGCTGCTTATCGCTGATTATTCCTCTACATTTCTAGATAGGACTTTCTTTCTAACTGTTTCAGTCCCCCGGGCCTGAGTTAGATTATTTTTAATCACGGGCTCATGCCTGAGCACTGCCAGCTCTCCTGAAGGCCCGGGGCTGCTCAGCAGGATGGAATGGCCGTGCTGTGCCACCTTCCCACATGCGGCTTTGCGCCCACGGCCGCACCTGCTCGCCAGGAATAGTGCCCTGCTCCCGAGGGATGGCCGAGCCGCTGCTGAGGAGCACAGATAGCGAGAGATTGGCACTGCTGAGGGTCACACAGGGCGCCTGGGGCTGAGATAAAGAGCATGAGGATCTGAGAGTGCCAGCAGTGCCTCCTTTCCGCGCTCTGTTTGCCTCCGAACGCAGGTGAGCTCTGAGCGCCGGAGCGCTCACCAGGAGATCCACGGAAGTTTGAGGACAAGATGACAGCTGGGATAATGATCCTGCAGAAACTGAGCTTCGCTTAGCGCTGCTGTCAGGAGGAACGCTTTGTTTCGGTGGCCTAGCAACCGCGAGATGAAAAGGGCCAGGAATGAGAGGGAAAGGGGAGATGGTGTCTCGTTCTGCAATGCAGTTTCCTGGGGAGGGGGAAATCCTGTAGTGCTCTAGAAAGACTCCCACTGAGCAGGTCGACCCGGGCTCACGGCACTCAGGATTTATTCGTGCTCTATTGCCCCGGTAATGCTGTCATGCCTGTCTCTTGTTGGGCTCTGTTTGGTCTCAGTGCAGAGTGCAGCAGCTCTCCCAGGTCCCCAGTAAGGATGTACTCAGTACCCACAAGTCAGGCTACATGCTGAATAATTCCCTTCTTCTCCCTCACGCTGTTTTTCAGGAGAAGGTGGCTCAGAGGAGTGCCCTGGCAGGTCCCTTCCTCAGAGGACAAGCCTGTGCCAAGCTCCTTGCCAGTACAAATTGTCCCAACAGGACCATGCTCAAGCCTGGAGACCTCATTATAAGTCTGATAAGTGACCCAGTCTGCCTGGTGCAGTGCCCCAGGAGTCACCTGCCACCCTCCTGGGACAGCCTTTGGGACCAGACTTGGGACAGCTTTTACCTCAGAGTTTCATGTTTTCAGGAGACAAATGACACAAGACTGCTCTTTGCCTTGATTTTTCAGTTTTGGTTTATTCCCGAGTCTTAACTATAAATTTGCTATTGGTTTAAGCTATCTAACAATTTCTTGCAATTGATACATTGATCGGGACAAGTGGAGGTGGTTGATTTACCTTTCAGTAAGTGTTCTCGCAGATTTTTTTTTTGTCCTCTCAGACAGAAAAGTGCAAGATGTGCTGCTCATTCACTCTCATGCAGTAACTGATCAGATGCAATTCCCTCGTCTTTACTCAGGACTTCAAAATCTGTTTTCATCTAAAACTCCACTCCTATAAACTTGCAAGGAGCATTCCTTCTGCTGATAAAAGTATGATAAATCCAGTATAATAAAGGATTTCTTCTTTTTTTTTCTCCCACACAAAGTCCAGATATTTTTAAACACCTCGTATGTGTTATCCAATGGTCTTGTCAGTTAGTGTTCTGACTTTTAAAAATTATTTCATTTACATTCAGAGATCATTCAGCTAAAAAGGCTACAAAGAGCACATACTATTTCCTCATTCATCCACCCTGAAATAATTTATTCTTATGACCAAAATCATCCCAAAGACAAGAAATCCTTTATCATTTTTATACAGCTGGTTACACCCAGACTCACAGGCACAAGAAGAAGCCATCAGTAGCATGCCACACTTGATAAATCAGTGCATTCAGGTCCTGAGCACAATGCTCTGCTACAGCAATTCAGTGTTCATTGGCTGAATGAGGACTGGCAGCAAGGAGCTCAATTCTTAACTTGTCACAACTGAAAGGTAAAACATGCTGGAGAGAAAAAGAGGTGAATGAAGAACCTTCACCTTGGCAGTCCTCATGACTCAGGAGGATAGGGCAAACTTTTAAAATGGCAATAACTTCATCTGAGCCCCAAGATCTGTGGGAAGGGAAACCTCAAGTGCTTGAGAAAAGAGATCCAACTTTGTGGATGTGAGAGGCCAGTCAAGGAGATTACATGTGGTGAAGCATCCACCCATGGCTTTAAGCTTCTGCTACCTCTGCAGCAAAAATATATGCCATGTAACTACTCCAACTTAAAAGCTATTGCTGTGCAGCTAAATGGATTCAAATAAAATGTTATAAAGTGTATAATTCATAGGAATTGCTTGTGCATTTTTGTTGCAATAGATGAGCAAGCTCTGGGGAAATACAGAACTAATGCCCCGTGGAAAGCACACCCATGCTAGAAACCCCAAAAATATATAGGTAGGCTATGCACAATACTGGGCTCTGGCTGTGTCAATATCTGGGGAAGGTAGGAGGGTTCTGATCAACCTGAGTGAAGCTGGTGGCCGTCATCCTCCTTCCTACTGCGGCTTAAGAAATAAATCACAAGTGTAGGGCAAAAGAGTTAAAGCATACTGATCCTGTTTTAGCTGACACAAAGAAAACTATTTCTGTGAGTTTCCTACCTTATACGTGGGTGTTGGTTTAGTGGACCCTATCCATCCCAAACCGGACAAATGAAATTGTGCAAGACAAACAACCTTTGTTTTCTGAACTCAGGCACTTAGTCATCAGCAATTTTTTAGAGCAGGTAAATGAGCCAAAACACTTCATAAAGCAATATTTTTTTTTGTTTCTCAGCTATTGCATCTGCTGCTTTTCCACAACCACCTTAATATTAAAATGCTTCTCTTGGCATTGTGCCAGCCATGTGAGAAACAAGCTGGTTGAAAGTAACTACATGCCAATCACAGTCACAGGGTTGCTCTGCACACATTGTCTGGTTTATGGGAATAAGCCGTTGCAGCTCCTATCACTACGCAGCCAAATCCGCGGTGATTTGTATGCGCCAAGACAATTCAAGATTTGTGTGCATGAAAACCCTGTTCGGGAGAGACTGAGATCTAAGGAGGAAGGACTCTCTGCCAAAGGGACAATTTCTTTTCCTGTGGTATGAACAATAATAAAAATCAAGTAATTTAATTAAATGTCTCAATGTGTGGAGCTGAGTTGACACATTTTTTTGCAAATATCCTGGAAAACTATCTGTTAGTTTCTGTATCTTGACTTTGGGACAATTGTACCTAGTGTTTTGCTTTTGTGATGGATTATATACACGGTATTTCAGAAAAAAAGAACAGAGAACAAGCACACAAGCCTATTTTTCAGACCTGTCTGGGATGTGTGTATGTGCAGTATGTGTTGTTCTTTTATATCCTTCCCATCCCACTGCCTACTGACTATCTGCTGAAATGGCTGCTCAGACAGGGAGCACTGCAGCAGACTCTGTGCCTGCATGCCCAAGGGTTTGTGAAGTTAATTCTTGCCATCCCTGGCAAATGTCAACTTTTGAGTCAACTCAACAGTTTAAGTCAAACTTCGGCCTGTGAACATTATCCTTGAAGCTTCTTTCTCACCTTTTTTTTCAGCCTAACCAAAAGAAAACACTGAAATGTCTTTTGCAGCATCTCCAGCAAGGGATGTATTTCTTTTAACTGGGAAAAAGAGGCCTGTTGATTTTCCTGGCAGAGACAAAGGAGGTGCCAACTGCCATGCTCACACAGGCAATTGCATGAATTCATTGCAAAGGTAAAAGAATAAAACAAATACCTGAAGCCTTGGCATAGATTTAACCCGGTCTGTAAAGGCGCCAGAGAGAAGCCCTGGTTTCTAGTGTAAATAGCCCACGCAAGCCATTAATGGACATTAATCTAAAGGAAAATAGAGCCAGAAATATTCTCGGTAGGGTGTCTATTTTTCCTCCCTTTAAAATCTTTGTCAAAATCAATCCTGAGATACATATGCCTAAAACCCTAATCCAGAGGTTTGCCAACCCACCACTAAAAGGGACCAGGGCTCAGGGGTGATGTGGCAATGGTGCCTGCACCTGCTCCTCCAGCACATGTGCAGGTCACTGCTGCACCACAGCACCGTGCCAGTGCCAGGCTGCCCGAGAGCTGGGAAATGTTGCTGTTGTGGCCATCTCTGCCTTATCCTACGGAAGATGTTTCAGTCAGTAAAGGGACAGGGGCTGCTGCTGCAGTGAGGGTAGCCAGGCAACTGGAGTGGTAATTGGTAGTGTAGACGTGAGATGGCTGTGGGGTCCTTGTTTGGGGGGATGAAGCTATTTGGTGGATGAGGCAGTTGTTATGGGCAAAGGGTTTGCAGCTGAAAAATTGAGGGGGAAGAATAAGATGAACCATGGAGAGAGGGTAGTGATGAATTTATAGCGGGAGCACCTTCCTCCTCAAGCAGTGTGCTGTGTTAGTAAAAATAGCTATGTGCAATTAAAGAGGATCATCACAGAGCAGGAGGCTGTCTCTGTGTCACCTGATACTGCTGTCGCTATTGATGGTGGCACCCACACGCGTGGGTTTAGGAAGCCCAGGTTCATTCTGTTCCTCAAGTGACAGAGGGTCTTCTCTGTCCTGAAAGTCTTCTGGTGCTCCGCTAGGACATATCCTTCACCTGTGCCTTTTTCAGGAGGCAATTTATAGACTGTCCTTACATTAGCCTCCAAGTGGTGTCCAGTCTGACTGCAGTGAGAGGATGTCTTTGCGTGAATGTAGGAAACTTCACATACCACATCTGGTAGGGTAAAATATGAATGGAGAATTGCCTATTTGCTGAACCAAAGCATGCTTCAGTTTGGGTGAAAGCAACAGGCAAAGCGAAAAGACCCATCTTTGAAAGACACTGAAAAATCAATGAAAATGAAAGAGCGAGATGTGTTAAAATCAGCTGGCTGTAACCCAGCAACAGTATCCAACAGTCACACTCTCAGGGACAGGCTGCTTCTGCCTGTGCTGATCTTTTTCTGATTGATCTTTTTTGCAATGAAATGTGCATTTGGCTTTTCTGTCAGCTCTGCCCAGCCAGCTCAGGAGTACCACAACAGACTCATGTCACCGTACCTCTGGCTGAAACTGGTGCAAAGATATGGAAGATCTAAATACATAAAATAAGCTCCTCATCTATGGTAAAAGCTGCCACCTAACCATAGCAAGTGGGGCAGGGGGCTGCTTAGGATGCCCATTTTAAGCCCTAGTCTGCCTGGATACATCCTGCTAACATGCAAGAACTATTAGCCAGACTGCTTCAAATCTTGTTCCACAGTTACCACCATCTCTAGGCTACACAAAAGAAAGGGTGAAGAAGATACCCATGGGCTGAAGTCCCACAAGGCTGCTGGAGCTGCATCCTCTTGATATGTCTTTCCCACAGAGCTCAGCCTGGGCCTGTGCAAACACAAAGCTTCTGTGAGAGCTTTTTTAGTTGCATTCTGCATGGAAAAACAAGGTATCTCAGCCCCTGACACTCGGCGCCCCTGCCAAGCTTTGCAAATGCTGTTTTCCCATGCTTGCCCTCCTTTTTGGAGCATCCTCACTGTCCTACACCATTGATTGCAGCTCTATGACCCAGGCAGTGCTGCATCATCCCCAGATCACCCCATACCTTGGTTAATTCCAGAAAATGATCCTGTCTGGGGAAGGAGATGTTTGCAGCCAGACTGAGAGGCATGCCGGCATGTCTGCTTTCCTGGGAAGGGAAGCGTTGATTGTAGGGAGTACAGAGACAAATTTTGGGCAGCTTGTGCTGTCTCCTGCCTACTGTGGAGCCGTGTTTGTGTGAGGACACGACAAGGTGACGTGCCAGTAACACAGCTGTGCTCTGACTCTGAACTTGTGCTACACCAACACCACAGGTCTTTGAAGAAGTGATGGTGTCATGACGTCTGTCACACTAGTCCTGTGCTCAGCTCTGTACACCAAGTCCTGTTTGTGGGTCTCCCTTCCCACTGCTCCTTCTTCCCACAGCCACAGCAACCACGCTCCGAGAGCAGTGAGGCTAGAGCAGGCCTTCCTTCCCTGCCTCTCCCAACCCACCTACCCCAGACCACTCCTCTCCCCTTAGCTTGGTGCTGGTGCAGTGTGAATTCAGAGCAACATGCCAGTGAGAGTCCAGGGACAAGCCAGAATTGCAAAGGAGACATTTTCATTTCAACACGGTGCCATTTTCCAGTGGAGCAGCTTTCTGCTCAGTCCTGCCCTACGACAGAATGGCCACGGGGCAGCTGTTCTCGCAGATCTGTAGCAGTTCTGCACCTTTCTTGAGCTGACTGCATAATATGTGCCATGGGGAAGGAATACGTGGAGCAGAGGATCCAGCTGACAGCAGATCTCTTCCTATGCCGTTGATGGAAAAAGTGGTAGGGAGGTATGAATCTACGTGCCACTGTCAACAGAGAGCTGATGGGTTTTTTCCTCCCTGGACAATTATGCATACACTGAATTTCTGAGTCACAGGCTGGCATCCCTGCAGATCAAATCATTTGCCCAGAACTGGAATGAGCCAGTGTACAAGCCTGAAACGGTGAACTGGTTCTGTTTGCTCAGCTGACAGAAGCGTAGCACTTGCTAATTCCATTGCATCCCTCAGAGCAAAAAAGGAGAAAATGTAACAACCAGCAAAAGAGAATACAGAGAGCCTCTGTATTGCTCTTTCCACTAAATATGCCCAAATGCAGGCAGACAGCTCTCTCCCCTCACTTCCCTGAGTGCAGAGTGTTTGCTTTATCTGGTGATGTAACTGATTGCTAAATAATAGACAAACCTGGTATGAACTCTCCTACTTATTTCTGCGCGGGTGCACATATGGAGGAATCTTTCTGCATTTTTCACTGGATTTTAACAGCTTTACAACCAGAAATATGCCACTGCCCTCTGCTGGAAAAGCAGGAGCCAGAAAAGAAAACCAGCAGAATTCTGTAAATGCATAATATTGTTGCATTTACTGCACTTGGTGCTGAAGTCCTGTGAAATGCAGCGGGACAGGGACAGTGGGAGTCCTCCGCCCATTGGACAGAGCAGGATCCACTCCCCTACACAGTTGCCTTTTCCCCTCATTTTGGAGGGCTCCCAGGTTGGGAAAAACCTGGCAGTGGAAGGGAACATCAGACCAGAGTCATCAGGATTTGCTCTTTCTCCTACATTTCACACAATGGAATACAGTTCGTATTTTTGAGAACACTTTTCTATCTAAAGCTACGTGTTTTGAGAACCCTTACTAGAATAGTCAGGATAAAAAATGCCCATTTCCGACTATCTGTTAGATTCTAAAGAATCAAGCTGGCATTTATTTTGTAAGGGAGATCACTCACCTCGGGAAAACTGTGTCAGTCTGAGTGCTGTCAGATGGCTGTGGTTATACAATCCATATGGGCAGCACCACAATGTGCACTCCTCAGGAGTATTAAAACTGTACTAAAACTGCTCTCTAACAACAGCAGCACTGGCTTTGAGTGAGCAGATGCGTCTGGGGAAGGGTTATCCTTCCAGAAAAGGTTTCCATGAGATTTTTTTAGCTATTTCTGGTGTGGTGCTTATCAGACTGATTTCTCAACATGAGAGGCATTAGCTTCTTCCTGGATTACAGATATGTTATTGTTAGGTTAGTCTTCAAGCATGGAAATCCTGGTATTGTTGCCTTGAAGAACCATGGCAGATTTTTAACTTAAAGCTTGTGAGTAAAAAAAATTAGTTTACATTGACAAATGCACAAATAGTCATGGTGGTGTTTTCCACCTACTCCAGTGGCCTTGTCTCCATTGTTGGTCAGGGTGACACAACCTGGGCAAGGGACAAGAAATCATGTGAAAAATACAAGATGCAAAGCAGGCCTTCAGCAACTACCTTTCCCCTTCTTTTAGTTTCAGTTTCCCTTTCTCTTCATTATTTTTCCCTTTCTTAAACACTACAGTAAATTATTGTCCTGAGGATGGAAGTGTCAAGATGGTGCCAGGAAATCTGAAAATTAAATGGACCAAGTAACCAAAGACTGGCTAAGCGGAGGGTGAAGGGGAAAGCCTCCTTGGCATAGCAGCAGCTGGGGTGTTGGGCATGAAATATCTGCTTCACAGACTGGCTTGCATGATTGACTTCCCTGACATTAACTTCAAAGCCCTTTGCCTAATTTGCTGACCCATATGTGGGTTTACATTTTTATATATAGTAAATGCATAAAAACTTTTTATAATGACTCTGTGAATGACACAACGCTGCCCTGTAACTTGGTAGCTATCCCTGCAGTTACATAGATGTGTCTGATTATAGCTCAGCCTTTCAAAAGTAATAAAATGAAGTGGCATTTTATGTAACTCAATGGGTTACAGTAGGAAGCTGTTAACAGTAGAAGATTAAAATAAAACTGTTCTTGGTATTTAAAAAGTGATGAAATGAGGAGAAAAATAAATCCACCCCCAAACGCTGCAAATCACTCCTTACCAGTTTGGCATCTGCCAAGATCCTACTTGGAAAAAAAACTGGGCTCCTTCCCTCAGAGGGTACTCCCACACTCTTCAAGGCGTAAAGCCCAAGGGTAGTGTTCACTGTCCACACACACAGACAGACAAAATGTACACAGGCGCACCCAGCAGCCTCATTAATAAATGCCACCTTTCCCATGGGGTTTTTTTTAATGCTTTCTAAAAGATATTGTTACTAAATCCTTGTGTTCTGTGCATTTTCTGTGATGAGACTTAAATACAAGAGAGAAGATCTGACACATGTCAGTATATTTCCATGTTCTTTAAAGGTAAGCAAGTAAAGGTAGGCCATTAGTGTGTGACATTTATTGTTTATACATTAGTGTGTATTAATCAAGTGATTGGCTGAATCAAATATTTCAGCAGTGATCAGTCAAAGCATGATTACAAGTTGAACGGAATTATTGACAATGAGGGACTACATTCCGCTGGAGAAAAACATATAGAAAGAAATAACTCCTGAGTTTTAGATTATTCATTTATATTACTTTAAAATATAATCCCAGTATATTGTCTGTTGCCTCGATTTTCCTTTCATTTCTATTATGACTGCCACTGTAAATAAATGAGCTTGCATAACTTCCATAATATTCACTGAATGTGGCATTGAGCAAATCACAAAAGGGAACGGCACATTCTGCAAAATGTGTTCCCCTAATGAGACTGAGTTAGTTTTGCACATTTATTTCCAATATTTTGGCTAGGTGTGTACCTGTCTCAAGTACTTAAAAAACCACAAGATTATTTTCCAGAATTCCACTGTGTAATTTTTGCCATTAAACACTAAAAAGG
This sequence comes from Origma solitaria, assembly GCA_013397895.1. Taxonomy (NCBI): domain Eukaryota; kingdom Metazoa; phylum Chordata; class Aves; order Passeriformes; family Acanthizidae; genus Origma; species Origma solitaria. The sequence continues at coordinate 1,919,535 of VZRL01003661.1, read as the reverse complement.
AAAAATAAAAGTCAACCATTCACTATTAAAAGGCTTTAATTATTTGGAACACTAACATAAAAAATGTTTACTTGAAAAGGCTCCTTTCCATTTTAGTCCGTCTTCAAACCTGTTATAATATATTTATTTCATTGACTAGTATTACAAATTATACTGACGAGTTTCCTCAAAGTTGCAAAAGATAGAACTACAGTAAATTGTTTCACAAGTTGTTTAGAAAAAACATATAAGAAATTATTCTTTCCCTCTTCTTCTATGATAAAGCAGAAACTTAGCATTAAAGTAACAAGGACAGTCATTATAGTGCTGAGTATATTTGACATATTTAACCTCACAAATAAATAAATATATACAAGGGAGGTTACAGCATGTCAACTACAAAACAGAAGCTTTACATTATAGAATTGAGAGCATTCAAGAGCAACTAAGTGACACGGACGGCTTAAGATTACTACATGGTAGTAAAAAAAGAAAAAAAATCTTAATTCAGAAAAAATACAGGTAGATGTACATTAAACTGATAGTTAGGTTACAGCTCAGCTTTTCTTCTTATTTATATTTTACTGATCTATTATGCTTTATTGATTCCTCATTTCCTCAGGAATGTTTGGTTTTTCTTTTCTTCACTTGAAAATCTCAGTCAGGTAGAAATCTCACAGTAAGCTGCTATGTGAACACTATTATCTACAGTAGTTAAGTAAGTGGGATGATAAAATATAAGTTCAGTAAATGCTTGTACATAATCTCTCCCTAAATTATTTCACCAATTAAAGCTATTTGACAACATTCATGCCTGTTATTAATTACATTTTGAGTGAATGGGGCTGACTTCCATTCATACACCACAAAAGTATCTGCAGTTATGAGACTGAGGTTTCATTAAGGTCCATGTAGGACAGCAGTGTTCCCAGGTGGAATACCAACAGGGCATTCTCCTCCCACCAGGTGTTTGCAGCCAGGGAAAACGTGCCATTTGTGCGGTCACAGCATTAAATGATCTCTGCACAAAAAAGCATGTGCAAAGAGCAGAGAAAGCACAAATTCACATCCCTAATCATGGAGCATCCACCTGCTTGGCAAACGAAAAACCTCAGCATAACTTTCTGCTTTCTTTCTGAATTCAAATAATTAAATATTTGGCTAAAAATATTTTGGTTTTAAAAAAAGGATAATTTTAAAAATGAAAACTTCCATTAGGAGACATTCTCCTCCAAAAGGCAGTATTTGAAAAAACCTCTTGATGTTTCAGCACATGCCTTCAGGAACATGTGCAGCTACAATTTTTATAAAGCTTGTCATGGGGTGAAACATCGGTCACGAGGAGAGATGCCCTTTTGGCACTCAAGGTCACATGCTAATAAGTCACACATTTATAGAGAGTAAAACAAGTAAGCATTTTATGCTCTTGTCTGTTCTCTGCATACACACCCCCACACCCCTCAGTGTCATTATGGACACAGTATAAGAATGTGAAATTCCCTAATATTGCCTGAACACAATTTAAACTCTGTGCATCCAACAACCTCAATCATGTCACCCAACAGGGAGGAAAGAGAGCGATACTGATACTGGTAACATTATGTGCCTGGAAAGATGTTATTTATTTATTATTGGCAAACATATTCCAGGTTTTCCTAATGGTGCAATGCCATCTGATGGAGGTGTCTACACCTACAGCATAGCTGAAGTACAGAGACTGACAAACTCATGGGTTTACGAAGAATTAATCTTGTATTAAAATATTTAAACTTACGTTTTAGCACCGTCCATTGTTTGTAGATTGTCTGTGATACACATTGTGGTTTCCTCTGTCATATTTACTGAGTACATTATTATAAAAATACGTGTAGAGAGAGTTCTAAGAATATATCTATATATGGTTGGATGTCTTTTTGCTATTTTGTTTTGTGAAAGAATAACATTAAACATAGACTTGAGATGGGACACACTGCATTTCATACATACCAGTTAATAAATGCTGAAACACGACTTTGTGTAAACTGTGTTTCTATGTATATGGATACAAATTGGCCTGCATTTATGGCACATACTGTTTTGGTAAGTAGGATTTACATGATTAGGTTTGTTTAGGCAAAAATGGTTTAAAACATCCCCTTAACTGGTGTTAGGGGTTATTTTACTCACGAATAAAGAACAGACAGCACTAGACATTCAAGAAGCAAGAATCTAACAAGTGTCATAGGGAAAATCCATATTTTTCAAAAGAAAAAGACCATCACCAAACTGTTCAATAAAAGCTTGCCTATACTGTGTGATGTATCTGTTATTTTCTCCAGGAGTCAAGGCTTGCTTCTGTTTTGGTTATATAAGTTAAAATTAGTCTTGTGGCTCTTCAGTCTTAAAAGATATTTACACAGGATTACAATTAGCTGTCCAGGCATTATGTTGGCTGGCACACATTTAAAAACAGCTCAATATCATGGTGGATTTTTTTTTTCCACAACACTAAAAAGGTACAGAAATTGGTCCTAAAGTGGAAGCTGTTTACAGGAGAACACTATAGACTGGGAAAAAACTGAATAGATCACATTCTCACGTCCATTATTCTCAATTCCAGGCAGACCTTTTGTATTCTTTTGATTAAAAAAACAATAAATCAGAAACCCAGTTAGAACTTTGTGCTGCGGCTAAATGTGTCAGACATGATGATATTTTTATAGAAGTTGTCGGAGTGAGGATTACAGTATCCTTTGACCTTGTCAATAACCTGGTGGACAGGGATGATTGATGTCTGTTCTCCATCCTCTTGGGCAAGTTTTGAAGATGGCTTGTCAAGAAAAACATTCTCTAAGAGGAGGAAAAAAGCAACAAGAAGAAGTTAGGGCCTCTTAAGCAAACTCATAGTTTAAGAGATGTGTCACACCCACACAGATATGCCTTCAACTGTCACCATTGCTGAATTAAATTACTGCCCTAAAAGTCAGCAAAGAACTTTGTGGCTTGGCATTGCTTCGTCTAAATTCTTTTGAGATGTCTGGTTTTGTGGGCAGACCTTTCAGGTATCTCTAGAAATTACCCCCCTGTTATTTTTCCTAAAGTGATACTGACTCCTCTTAATATATTAATGTACCACTGATGCTCTGAATCTTACAAACCAAAAATATTTTGATAGGCGCTAGATCTCCATAAATAGCATTTCCACATAATAAAGTAGTGGTAAATGACAGTAAACAGATTTAATTATTTCAACAGCAGATGTTTTGAGCTATGCACAGAAATAACATAATCTGTGCTGAATGTAGCAGGTGTTATCTTGCATCTTAAAGCAGATAACCAGAGCCAAAACTGGCCTAAACTTTGGGCTTGCCTAGCATCACCTTGTTTTTTCCATAATGTGGATGCTACCGACTGAAAAACTGTAGGGATAAAAATGTGCAACAACTGGGCATCCCTTCAGAGTCCATGAACTACAGGTCAAGGGTGAAGCTGAAGAGAGAAAGAACCAAGGCCCTTCCCAGCCAGACTGGGAAAGTCTGCTTCAGCGGTTTCCATTAGGTGCTGTTCAGAGAATGGTCAGTAGGTAGAGCTCATGTAGCGAGAAATGAGAAGGAGAGAGCTTGTCTCTCATTTTCTCAAGTATGTTTTACTAATGCTTTCTTATCTCTTCCACTGTAGTGAATAAAGCTGGAATTAATTCTCTGAATCTGGGCAAGATCTGGACCATTGCAGGCTAGCAATAAGGTGGAGTACCCTGGGAAGCAATGTTTCTTACAAGTGACATTCTTATTTAAAAAACCTTAATGAAGTCATCTCCAAAAATTTCTTGTTAAAGGGTCATTTAAGAATTAAGCACACTACTTGAACTATGATTTAATAAAAAACGTTTCTTAGAAATAAACCAAGTAAAAATAAACAGAAAAGTAACCCATCATTTCAGAAGTTGTGATATCAAGCCATAAAAGAGCATAAAGTGTTGCAAAGGAGAAATGGATTGCAGATGGAGAAATCAAAATAGTTTCACTCATTAAAACAGAAACAAGCATGTTGAGGCATATCAGGATGATTTTTTCAAAGCACGCAAGAATATTCATGAATTGCAGTGAATAACTGCAAATTTCCAATGGCAAATTTCTGAGTACTGAGAGCCCTTCAAATGTATGCATTTACTAACCAATGGCTTCACACCTAAGTACAGGGTTAAAATCATGTATCCCTGAAGTAAGTTCTGGGATACAAGGGAGTTGTATGATCAAATTCTCTGCAGAGATGGTCTTAACTTCTAATTTATGGAAGTGTTACAAAGGGTATTTAAGTACTGTCTACAAGTAGCTTGTTTTGGGTTTGTAGACAGCCAGGGCACAAGATGCTGTAGTGACCTCCTTTGTCCATCCATGAGGGTCCATCCAATGTTTGTGTTGGTGCATTCTGTATTCAAGCAGCAGTTCACAGGGTGGCTTTCAGGCACATATATTTCATCACTCAGAGTAACTTTGGGTGCTACTGGATATAAAAGCCCCAATGTCTAGAAGACTAATCCAATAACTGCCACAGACCAAATATAAATACATTAACTTAAACTTTCTACGGTAACTTTGATAAATACTAAACAATCTTCTGGAATTCAATCAGATTGTTTTTGGTTTTTAATGTATGTTTTGTGTATGGGTATTTCAGGATAACCTTCTTTACCCACACTACTGCACACAGGCATTAATGTCAGGATATTGTCTGTTTTTTAAAACAGTATCTTCCAAATGTTTTGTGCCCCTTGTAGAGCGCAGACACCTGAGTTTGAAGCATGCTTGTTCTTTGATTCAGCATCAGTGGCGCAAGATGTAACAGTGAGAAAAAAGCAGCGTTTCCGATTAGCAAAATCCTCTGCGTCAATGAGGACATCATGCAAAAAGCATTCCTCCACCCTGTTCCAGCCATGCATTCAACAAAAGCAATTCTCACTTTACCTGTAATGCTCCACCACTGGTGAGGAAAGGGCCTTAGAAGACATTATCTATACCACAAACACATGAATGCTTGTGTCAATTCCAGGGAGCACATTATAACCATATTAACAAGACTAGCCAAGACATGTAGCTATGACATTATCTGTCTGCAATGTAGCTAAATTGGCACACAGAGAAGTTCAGCTGTATTAAAAATCAGAATCTGAATTTTTTTATTATTTTTATTATTTTTACACATGACAGTATATGTCAGTATTTAAAAACCTAGTGTTATCAAAAATTCCTGAGGAGTATGACAATAAAATGTGTATTTTTAGAGACTAAAGTAAAATGTATTAAAATCTCAAAAAATAAAAAGAAAACTGTTGTATTCCCTTACTGTCCAATAAACCATCACAATACAAATTTTGATTGCATTAAGAACTGCAATCCTTTTTAGGAATGATTTATGGATGGGATTGAGCTCATTGGTTTTGAAGAAAACATATGAGCAAGTTTCCTTTAACTTCCTAGTTCTTATCTGGAACAGTTTCTTAGTTTTACTTCAAGAACACCTTGCAAAAACTCCAACACTAAGAATTCTTAATTGTCAGCCTGATAAAAAGCCCTGAGTCCAACAAAGCATTCAACAATAGCACTGTGATCAGTGGCTACTAAAGATGCTGTTCGTGGAAGACTGCTGGCAGAAGTGTTCCTACAGGGAAGAGAGGAACGAGCAGCTTGATCAGGGCAGCTGCACACCAAACCTGACCCAGCAGCAGGGACAGGCAGCCTGGGGAGGCAGGTGCCAGCTGTGTGCTCCCAGTGTGTATGTGAATAGCAGTCCTGAGAGCAAGCCCAGGTGCCATCAGCTATCAGGAATTTCTAAGATACCTCTCATTTTTACTGTCTTCAAAGCAGATGTACTTCATGCATGTTCTCAACAGCCAATAAAGTTTTAAGCTCTTAAAATATCTGATGCACAATCCCTCGTGATAATAGATGCATTGAATACTGGCCAGTGAGAAAATGAGTGTAATTCTTAAAAAAAACGGCTGTGTGTGCCTTCCTGCACCAGGTAATGATCATCAATTAAAAAAATAGAAAGTATTTCCTGGAAACTAGGCCATGCATCAAGAAAGGAGAGTGTGCCATCATAAATGAGACATTGGGGCTTAAAGAAAATAATTAATACTTAAGAAAACATGTAACTTTCTTTCTATTGAAATAATCTACTCAATATCCAAATTTTTTGAAAAATAAATATTTTAAAGCAAGTAAACACACCTTTGAGTTAAATATGTGCGCAGATTTTATTTCCACTATATTTATAAAAGAGTATTATGTAAAAGTACTATGTGACTTTACACAGGACAAAAACATGCACTCACAAAAGCAGAGTAACAAAAAAATCTGAACTATATAAGTGAATTTCAGAAATATTATCTCAGACACAACCAAACTTGCAAATCATTCCAGCTGCTCTCTTTCTCTGCTCCCTTAAAATCTTCTTAAAATGAGCACATTTTCATGGTATGAGTGGAATACAGATGATGCCTTTTATTATATATACCATTGACATCTAAATAAATAAGCAGCAGATATGGCTATTTGCAGAAGGGCAAGACAATGTGTACTCTGGGAACACAGTATCCATTTCCGAGTAGGCTCCATTTGTCGTTTTACCCATAAATGTTTTACAGTTAGATGAAAGGAGTTTAACCAAGACAACCAGCTGTGGACTTGGACTCTGAAGACTTGATTCCTATTTCCAGCTGTGCTGCCAGCTTTCATGTTACCTTGGGTGAAGAACGTCATCTCTCTGTGCTTTGGCTACCCTGTGTTTACAATAGGATAATAAGCAAAATTTGCTTTCATCAAGCCTATTTCATTTAGTATGGGAACATATGGTGACCAGATCTATATACTGGATGCATTGCATGTTAGGTAATGATTCTAATTAAACAGTAACATATATTTTAGAAATACTGACACTACACGAATTGATGACATTTTCTCACATTAACCTTTGGGTAGAAATGCTTACTGTACCTTTAACACAAACCTATGTATTCACAGACACACTGGGCTGCAGTGCAAGAACTCACCTGTATGGCTGTTCCGTTTGCAATATGTATTTGTTGTAGATTTTGATTTGGATGTTAAGTAGGTTGAATTGGAGCCAATGGAACTAGAGGATAAGGACTTCCCAAGATTATCGGAACTCTTCTTTATAATATTGGTTGCTGTTTTGCTCCAATCTGAAAATGATTGAAAAGTTGTACATAAATATCTACCATAGATACTAAATGCCTAATTTATTTAATTATGTTTATTTAAAATATCTGATGCATTTCTTAGTATTGCTTATAACAAATAGCCTATCCTTTTCCTGTTAGATATGTTCTTTGGTTCTTAAGAATTATAAAATTTTTCCAACTTGATTTACTCTACCACAGCAGCTGAAACTGGTGGCTCTAACATTCTAACAATAGTTTGGCTGGACAGCAGAACTGCAAGTAAGACCTGGCTTTCCAGAATGCAGGAGAGCAGAGAAGCTCAGTGGCAGTATGAGGATGCCGAACTTTCCTGACCTGAAGAGCAAAATCCAAAGGTGATAGGAAAGGGATAGATAGGATCATTTACAGTGATCTTGTAACTATGAGGGCTTGCTCTGCTGCTGCTGATACTAACAACTAACTTGTTGTGTAGCATATTGGTGCACTATTTATATAATAAAGTTTATTCAGTAGTTCACATTGAAAGAATTTTGTCCAAACCATTAGTACAATAGGCTCTTATGCTGAAACAACTTCCAAAATTAAATTAAATAGCTAACACCTATACACTGAGCAAAGAAACCTAACACTGAAAAACTCATCACAAGTGTTCCAGCACCAGTAGAATAGAAGTATCTAACTACTTTTGTATCATGTACTTGAAGGTAAGTGCAGGAAGTTTCACAATTTAGTCATCTTGCTGTTACTCATTGTACTTCAATGAAATTCACAAAATGGAAGAGAAGTCCAAGCCAAAGACACGTGGGCCACTTTAGTCTTGATCTAAATCAAGACAAATACTTCATCCTAAATTATTGTTACAGGGTTTAGCCTTGCAAGTTCACATTTGACTTATATTTCACTGTTCTGCCTGAAAACAGTGTCAGGTTCATGGAGATAAGACCACCCCATGAAGACCAACTGGTTCATGTTAGACTTATTGACATCACATGAACTGTACCACTGACATATTCAAATCCTTCATGTTTTTATTTCTACCATATTCATACCCAAAAGCAGCATTAAATAAAAGGAAATAATTTGATCTATCTTTGAATTCAGGATTTATAGCATAAACCACATGGAAACGGAACATACGAAACAATTTGGATATCTGATCAGAATAATTATGATTTTCCTAATTTGTATTAACTCTTTGAAATAATGAGTCAAGTTTTCTTACTACAAAATGAAAGCTTACCATCACAACCAATAAGCTTATGCCGCCTTACACCAGCTCTAGATTTGAACATAGGTCATTGAACAAGAACCATATGAGAAAGAATTATATGGTCCAAATCACCACATCAGACAGCAAAGGAAGAGCCAGAGCCTGAACACAGCAGTCCCATGCCATCCAAGACGGCCAGAGGTGCAGGAAACTATAAATGCAGTGGCCCGAGTGTTGCCCTTTTCATGTGTCCAGACCAATGCCTTGCCTTTCTCTCTGGCTGTCGCACATGAAGACAAACTTCAGTTCTAGAACCTAATCAGGTTTCTGTTAAATGAATGTTCTATGTTCCTGAGCCTCTAATAGTCTCTCTGAATTAAATGGCAAAGGACAGGAGAGTTTAAAAAGGCAAAGATAAAAGCAAAAAAGTCAGAGTATTTCTGTGCAACTTTTAAGAATTGCTCCTACATCATCTTAATGGTCCACACAATTCAAAGTCAACATACTTTAATATAGGAGAAAATGAGTAAGACTGGCTATTGAATGAAAAAGTTTGAATCTCTGGATCCTTATTAATATTTATTTTTTACTTTTAGGGTCTGAAGGGCCTTCCAAAACCATGCCTATAGCACTACAAAATTTACCAGCTGCCTCTAATGGAACACTGAAGGACTTGAGAATTTTTATGAAGTGAAATCTGAAAAGTCCCTTGGCAATTATTAGTACTGAAGTGACAGACTGTGATTAATCTATTTTTCCACATCTCTGGTTTACCTTGTACTATATTAAAAATAACATAGCAAGCTATTTACATGAACATTTATAGACAACTGCAGCACCTAAGGAGGGGAGCCGTGAACTGCTTTTACCTGAATTGTCTGCCAGTCGGAACCTGCCACAACAGAGATGTCTCCTCCATTGCTTCTGCACATTTTCTTTCATAGCACAGTGAAATACAAATATAAACAAACCTGTGATGAAAGCAAATAAATATCAAATCAAGCATGTATTTATAAACAGATAAAAAGATAAATTAAAGTTTGTTATCAGAAGACTATGAAGTACAAACAAAGAAAAAAATAATCTTAAGACTTTTTTATTGTCATCTATGCATCATTTAAGAGGTCTGGAAATCAGCTAAAGTTTTCCCATCGTCTAGTTGCTATGTGTGTCTCTGGTATATCAGAATACAGAGAATAGGGTGCCTTTTATTGCCACTGTTGATTTAGATTCAGCTCAGTATTCTTTTTTTAATTTTTACTTCATTTTGCTTAGAGGAAAATGATTAAAAGGTCTTGTCTTTGAAACAAATTACTATTTTGCACACAACAGGATTGCAAGAGAGAGATTGCAAAGTAAAGACCAACAGTATTATATTAGCAAGGAGTTATTCTATCTCCTGAATATGGTTCCATTTCTACAGAACTGTGGGCTGTATTCTTTTAAAACCAGACATCTTGTAAATGGCACTTAAGGGTGTCCAGAAAAAGCGCATTTGGATTCATGTGCATCACATGCTTGTACTTGAAACGATTATGAAAATGGTAAAAATATGTTCACAAGTACTAATTACGAGTCCAGCTACTTACTTCCAAAGAAAACTAACCAATTTGCACATGCAATTGTAATAAATGTGTTTAAGAATGTTCTTGTAGAGTTGATTTTTCTCATGCACTTTTAAAGTCTTTATTTTCAAGGCAGGAGATAAGCATCCTACCATGTGATAAGGTAGGTCTTAACAGAGCGTTTGGTACGATTTCATCACCTACAGATGTACTTTGGAGCTAAATTAAGTAGTGGGAAATCTCATATGCTCCTGACTCTTCTCAGGCAGGCATTGGCTGTGGAATCTTTTGCTGTTCTGTGGCTTAGCCTATTCTTGTTTTACTTGTATTCTCTGTGAGAGAGCCAGCCCGAGGATGATGGCAAAATGCTACTGCCAGATCCCTCACGATTTTATCTTAAATGTGAATAAATGCTACATAATGTGGGAAAACGTGGTCGAGTGGTTTCCTCTAAAACTATTTCCTTTATGATCATCATGAATAGTTCTGTATACTAATGTCTACTATGTTTCAGCTGGCAGAGCACAATGGCAGGGCATAGCTTGGATAATAATGTTCTGGAGAATCAAATTATCTTCTCTCTTCCAAACTGCTGAGGTCTAATTTTGCACTAATGCATGTCATTGAACTGGACTTGTATTTGCTTACATCCATCAGGCCAGCCTGAGACCCCTGAAATCAGTTAACTTTAGGTAGGGGCTGGGTCATGAAACACAATTTTCCTAACATTTTTCAAGAGCTGATGGGGGAAAAAAAGGAAAAGCACATTTTAAAAAAGGTGTACATTAATGCATCTCAAATATAACCTCTCTTGGATTATGGATACTGTATTTGCATTTAGGAAAATATTTTTCTATGTGATTTATTTAAAGCACAGAGCAAGCCCAATGCAACCACTAGCAGATCTTACAGGTTTAGAGAAATGAAGTTGTTTCTGGACCAAAGATCCTCTTAGAGCTTCTACACAGCTTACAAACTTAGTAAATTGATGCTTAATTAAATTGCAGTGAATGATAGGATTATTCTGAACGGTTAAAATGAAAATGCATATTCCATAGTAATGCAAAACAAATGTACTGCATTAAGTACTTTGCCTTTGCCCTGTCTGGGCTTGGTCTCCAGAATTTTTTTCTCTGTATTTCATTATTCATTAAGTTTACAATGTGCTTTTAGTAGTACAGCTTTGGTTTTGTTTCCCAGAGACAAATCAGACCCTAGGCTTGGCTCTAGCTTGGCTCTGACTTGAAAGTATTTGGCTTGCCCAGGCATATATATAAAATGAGCAGCCAAAAAAGAAATGTTCCCAGATTTTTTTACTCTGAGCGTCAAGGAGAGAAAAATAATTTCCTATGTAGATGAAATAGCAAAGTACAGTAACACCAGCAGTTGCTGCAATTTGCTTTTTCATTGCCAGTACACGGAAAATTGCTGATGGAGGCTGCTGGTAGAGCTTGAAATACTCATGCAGATTTCAAAAACTTGAGAGAGAGAAAACGTATTTATCAACACCTCCGTAATTAATCTGCTAATACTGATAAAAGACTTGCCATATTGAATTACTTTTTGCTGCTGGGAAATGCTTTCTGATACAACTTTGCCCGATTCCATCCCCTTATTGCTACAAGAACACTGCACCAGTCATATGGGATTTTAAACATCCTCACGCTCTTTTCTTTAGCTTTGCCTAGCTCTTGCAGACACAGCAATAAGTACTTTCAAATAGGAGACTGTTATCTTCTGTCTCCTGTTGCTTGATATGACATGCCTGAGCATGGACTGCATCATCATTGCCACCACAATCCATGAAAAGCCATCACTCTTCTTTTGCATTTAGTTCTCATCTTTTTCAGTTTCATCTTCTGACTTAACTGCCTTCCAAATGTTCATTTTCCATTAAATAGTGCTATTACCCCACGGAGACTTAAGCAGTGGTGGTCAACCTTGTATGCACTCTGCACATACAAGCTTAATTGTTTGCACTTGAAATTCTGGTTACAGAGAACTTGTTCAATTTGACCCTTGGCAAGCTTTTCAGAATTTAAATATTTTTTCATGTTCTTCCCATACTTCTGATCTCTCTAGGCCCTTCTGAATTTCTAACACAGACACAATACAGTAAATACTTCATTATACTGCTAGGGGAGTATCAGAATCTGTCCTTTGGAAAAAACAGTCTCTAGTAAGAGCACCACATCGAAAGATTTTTCAGCATTTTGCTTAGCATTTTAGGTTGAAACTGACTCAAACAAAATCCCACATCATTATTCTCCTTCCACGAAAGCTCAATAAATCTTTCAGCACAGTAAATACATCTCAACTGTATCAGATAAAATCCTCACAGGGTAACATTAAGTACTTTTTCCATAAAGACAAGATATTTTGCTGACCCTAAGAAAATGAATTTCTATCTCAATATTTGTGTTGCATAACACACGCTCCTTCAATGACATTCTTGAGTTTCTTTTTTTTTTTCCCTGAGGCAGACTTATTTTTTATATTGATATGTATGTGGTATAACACATGTCCTTCCAATGACCTTCTTGACGTTTTCTCTTCATTATGTTTTTAGTTGTTTTTTATTAGCGGGTAGGGCAAGCGTTGGTAGAGAATTTTATTGCAGTTGAAATATAAGAAAATTTTAGCTCTGAGCTGAATTTTTTAAAAAATGCTAACTATATAATTCTGTAATTTATAACCATTTGATTACAATTTACAGCGTTTTTCAGAAAGACAAACTATGCTGGAAAAGTAAAGTATTGAAAACTCGAGTAAAGGAAAGAAAAATAAGCTGACTGTAAGAGTCACTGGATTTTTCTTAAGCAAAGAATATCCCATATGTCTGTGCTATCTCTCCATACTGAGACAGGACTGAATTTTATTTTATGAGTTTCTCATGCCTTAATAAAATTGTTACGAGTTTTACAGATTCCCTACAGGAATAAATTAAGGAAAAAGGCTTCCTATATTTGTTATAATCAGTGAAAGGAAATGCTGAAGGTCATACAGCACGTATCTCAACAGAGAGCACTGCAGACTGTTAGCTAGGAAGAGCTCTATTTATAATACAGATCATTTTACGAAAAAAGACCTTGAAACCATAACTAATTTATCTAAGATATTCAACCCACATGTAGTTGGTATCATTATTCCACATAAGGGGAAACTAATGATAGTTCAGTATCAAAGGAAAACTTAGAGAGCTTGGATATGAGTTCCCTATCCAATCACTGGACATAATATGCCCCAGAGCACCAAGAGATCAAATATTCATAGGACAAAAATTCAGCTTACCTTGCATTGAATTGAAAATTGAGAAGAGGTACAGAAAAGCAAGAGTTAAGGGACCCCAGGCAAAAAAGGCAAAGCCCCATGTCATGCCCAGCAGGAAGGTCAGGCTGACCACACTACGGAGGTTCCTTAGGATCTCTTCCTTCAGGCTCCGATTAGTTCTTTTCCCATTCCTCCCGCAGATTTGCACCATCACCACAATAAACATGGCAACATTCATTAGAAACATGATTCCAAAGTAGCCAGCACAAGTCACGTAAAAGACAACTGCATTCTTGATCCAGCAGCTGAAATAAAATAAAATAAAATAAAATAAAATAAAATAAAATAAAGTAAAATAAAATAAAATATCATTTTTGGTTAGCAGAGACTATCCTCCAATTATTCATATGAGTAAAGGAAAATGAGCTGATTTCTGATACCACTGATGCAGAGCTACAGTGTAAAATGAAACCTTTGTCCATTTTCTGTTTTGGAAACAGTATGAAGCCCAGAGGCATCGTAAGAGACTATGGCCCTTAGTATTATCACATGAGAAATCTGGGGGCTGTACCACATTTTAGTCAAAACTAATTAAAAAGGAAATCTGACCTCAGATACAAGTGGTGGGAACTGCAATCCCATCATTAAAAAAGCCTAGACTCAGTACAAAAAACTTCACTAGTGTCATCTGTGTGAAGCACTGAATACTTTAGTAACAGAATGGGAAAACTTGGATCTTCAGTGTCAAAATCTCAAGGTTCTGCCTCTGGAGCTAGAGGAGAATTTGAACACCACCGGAGAAGAGTATGACTTTTGAGGTAGCCTTTTGATAGTCTGCCATATGAGAGATCTAACTGATTCCTCTTGCAGCAAATGGCCTGAATGCTCAGCATGATACTACAATAAATTTTAAAAAATAAATTTTTATTTGTCATGATGAAGCGCTGTCAGGCAAGGAAAAGAGCACTCATATAAAAATTTTGGCATTTGAAGATTATTATCTGGACACCAAGAGAACATAGAGGACTATTGAACTACATTGGCAAAAGGCTGGTTTATTTACAAAGGAAACTATTTTTATACAACTTCTTTCTTTGCCCTTACCTAGAAAATATAGCTTTCATTTCAGACAAACCAAAACAGATATTTTTTTATTTTATTTTCGTGACAAAACCTATAACTAACTCTTTTGCCAGAGGTATGTTTGTACCTGGCATTGGGCAATACAGATTTCCCTCCATTTTTTCTTACAACCTTCTTGACATTACAAATTCTAATAATTCAGAAGACAGTTTTGCCCTTTTTGCTTGTTTAATGCACCATTGACTTTTCCAAAGCAACCTGACGCTATTTTTTTTTTGCAGACTATAAATGCTGAATTTTAAGAGATCCAAAGAAATACTCACAAGTCATCTCCTCCTTGCCCCTTAGCATCTCTGCCATATAACTCTTTGCCATAAACATGACTTGCATTTGTATTAGCACTTGCTAAAACAATTGCTATGACCAGAGCTGGCAAACCTGTAACACAAGAAAACTTGTGATCTTTCAAATCTCCCAAACTTTCAAATTCACCATGCTAAGCTGAATTATTGATGTCTCCATCCCTATTACTTTAGTACAGAGCATCCTGAGAAAACTGCACTGCGAAGGTAGAAGAAAACAATTTTTCAAACAGTACAAGTATATCGAACTATCAAAGCAATTAATGGGCATTAATGAATAAGCCTTGTAATGCTCTGTAAGGTAGAAAAAGTTTAGTATGCGACAAGGAAACAAAAGTAAAATAATGAACTAAAGTAAAACAATATCTCTTAATCACCCAAAGTTAAATTTGCATTTGCAGGCAGGCTCTGATAATATAGTGAGAAGATTAGCAAATTAAAGCAAAAAAGACATCTAGTGGAGGGATGGTATTAGGAATTTTTTGAGGGATTTTTTTCATGCTAATGCAAATTCATTAGGTTGTGTAAACTGGGGAACATGAACTTAAACCTGTAATTTCTCCACTGCTTCTCTCAACTGAATTATATATATATTATATATATATATCATGATATATATCTTCTACAGCATTATACATATTATATATACTTTACTTATATGTGTTCCCCTCACTTCCATTAAGCAAACTATGTATTTCTTAATAAAAAGGTAGAGAGAGTACTTGCAGAAAACAGACAACTGTGCGGAAGAGAACTCTGCAGAAAGGTACAGCTCACACAAAAGAAATATGTGCGTTTCCTGATATGCCTTATTTACATGTCTTATCCTTGCTATAACAGAACAGATTCAAAGGGGAAGAGGTTAATTTGCTTTTCCGACCACTCAGTCCTTGTCCTCTGCTGAGGTTGCCAAAGAGGATGCTAGTTGCCAATGGAAAGACATCAATTATCAGCTCTACTGAGGTCAGTGCTCTAGCCGTAAGGTTAATGGCTTTGTATTGTGTTGTATTATTTCAAACACAATATGCACATTCAGGGAGAAACCACAGATTCCTGATATAGACAAAAATGAAGAATAAAAGTCTTGCTGCCTGAGCCTTGCAGTTATTTTTCAGTATTACTTTTTCCTTTTCAGTCCTGCTGTGTACATTGCTTAGGGCAGCCAGGATCTCTTGGTGGTTTACACACTGTGCTGAATCTCAGAAAATTTTGGTTTTTCTGATTCCACAGTTGGCTTTGTACTTTTTGGCAAGAAAATTTAAGCTGAACTTGAAGTTTTTGAAAGTCAATGCAAAGACCTCCATAGGCTTTGGAGTAACTGCAAGAGTTTCTGCATTCACTGTGTGACACAGTTCATCTCTGACACGATGCTCTCATTTCCCCTCTCCCATTCTGGCCTCTTTGGAAAACAGGACCAGTTTATCTGGTCTCTCCACTCATTCTGGGGCTGCGAGCTGCTCTGGGTGGAGAGCGACAGGGAGAGTGTATTTACAGAGTTACACAGGGGAGCTTGGTGACAGCGAGGGCTGGCTGTGTGCCGGCGCTGCTGCGGGCTGGGGGAAGGAAACGACACACGGATATTAATTCTACTCTGCTTTTCTGATAGAAGGCTTTTATACAGCAGCATTTATAGAGAGCATTTTATACAGCAGCATGCATGCTATGTAAATATTGCATCTGTTGAACTCACCCCAGCCAATGATGCAAAACTTCAGTATGTATCGCCGTATATATGTGTTGAACACCTTCACTAAAGCAATGTACATGTGAACAGCTTCTAGTCCCATCCATGTGAAGGTGGCCAGAAGAAAAAAGTGCAAAAGTGCAGCTACAGCTATGCAGAGGCCGTCAATATCAAAGGATGCAATCCAGCCATCAAGCAAAAAAATCAGGTTAAGAAAGAGAAGGGCCGTGCTCAAATTCATCAGGATTTTGGACGGGTAATCTCTTCGCAGCTTCCTAATGAGAGAGATACAGGTGCCCATGATTAACCTGCTGCAGTCACACAAGCCACTTATGGCAGCTGGGTTTACCTGTTCACAAAGTCAATAAAAACATGGGGACCTCCTGCCAGCTGAGATTGTGCAGTAAGACACAGTGGTGTGTATTTCTGTGTAGGATTGCTCAGGGCTTCTGCTGTGTGTGGTGGGGGTAAGCTACTGGTTCTTTGGGTCCTTAATGAGCTAATTAACTGCTGCAGTATTTTGTCAACTAAATATTGCATTTAAAAAACCCAAAAAACCCAAACCCATTTGAATGAAACGAAAACCAGTATTTTTTATTTTAAATGAAAACAGAAGAAAATGGAAACAAAAAAAATTACAGCTGACCAGAAGGTCATCTGTCATCATTTCATATGTAAATCTTAGCTTAATTTTTGGAATATATTGTCCAGTGCCTGTGGTTTTCTGTTTGCTGTTAAATAGGATCTTAGGAAGACTAAAGAACAAGTAATTTTTTTAAACTGATCCATATTGAAATGTAGGTAATGAGGGGCAGCCAACAATTTCTACCAACTTGGACCAGAACACTATACCATAGGTAATATAATAGGAATGCAATCACTGAAGATATTTAAAACTTGAAAACCCCCTTCTCCAGCCCCCCTGACCCTCCTGCCGCCAGAAAATTATCCTTCTTTAGCAGCTATTCTGTCTTGCGCTGTTCCTGGCAGAATGGTTTCTTTGTGTTGACATGACTTCATTTTCTCTTTTCACTGTTCACAGAACTGTATCACTTCAAAATTTTTGCCTTAAGTCACTGTCACATTTCAGCAGGACTTCTGTTGAAATTACTGTAACACTTCACAATTTATTTTCATTTTATCTCTCTTCCCACTTCTTTCTGAAGGGCTACAGAATGTAATTGCTCTAGTTGGAAATCTCTTTTTTTAAACTTGGAAGCTGTTATGCTCACATAGGCAAGTTTTGTTTCATTTTTATAAAAAGTCTGTTTGAAAATTTTAAAATAATACATGTCTGTTCAGAGTCTAGAGGATTCTGTATTCCTGAAAGGAAAATTTTGACATACATTCACCTTATTCCCAGGGCTGAGCAGCACAATATATTATAAACTGGAGGAAAGACTCTGAACTTATGTCCCCTCAAAAAAATTTCCACCGTACAACATTGTGACCCTGATTTTGTAGGTTAGACTTTTTCAAACGTGGACTTCCCCTCCTAGGCAAATAAACCACACTAACCACATAATTAACTTACTTTATTCTGCATGTACAGGTACTTCTTTGTGATGCCTTTCACAGCATCAGTACTTACTCAAAGGCGATATACGTCAGAAGAGTTGCAGCTGAAAATATAGCAGATATTCCACAGCCTATGTAAGTGATAAAGGTCAGGACCTTGGTGTTCTGTGGGTCGATTTGCGTCACGGTTCTCTGAAGGTCCTGTGAGAGAGAAGGAAGAACAGCAGTTGCAGCAAACACCTTTTCTAGGAGCACAACACTCTTTCTGTGTAATTAGTCAAGCAAAACTGAAAAGCATTTTGGCAATGCCACTCTAACCTTGACATTGGGTTTCATTTTTACTGCACGTACTTGGTCTGAAGTTGTTACACCTCTCACTTCCTTCCCACAGCTCTTCAAAACATTGCGTTTTAAGTATTATAACTGCTGGGAACAGCAGATAGAGCCTGATTCTGATCCTTATAATTCAGTACCAGGAATTCAAAGGCCCTTCTCTAGGAAAGTCTCCAGTTTCCAAACTTTTTAACTCTCTTGCTTATATACAGCTCTCTTTCAGAAGATGTAAGATTTAGAAAAATGTAACTTAAATTAAAATTATTCATTCTGAAATGTGCAACATTGTGGGGAATTTATGACCCTTTGTTATTAGAAGTTCTTAAGAGTCAATATAACTAATAATCTACAGGTGAAACCAAGGGCAAGATAATTGCTTTTTGGATTTTGGGTCTGTTTTGACATAAGAACTGCACTTTTAAATAGAATTGGTCAGAAAAGTAGTGACGAAGACAACAGAAAATAATATAGAAATGAAACAGGAACATTCTGAGGATTTTCTTTTTTTTCTGTGTAACTGTAACTGCCACATGGCACCATCTGAGAATAAATGCCAGTGTTATTTCCTTTTTTTAAGGACAAGAAAATTTGAGAATGTTTGTATTTAAATCACTGTGGAGAAAATGTGAGCAAACACTAACAGATAATGATGTCCATTCTACAGTCATTGTCACTTTTGTCCCTAGCAAAACTAGCTAGCAAAAAGAAACATAAAATGCTACAAAACTTTGCATACTTCATAGGAAAATGCAGGAGCAGATTTTTTTGCATTCCATTCCAGCCTTATATGACAGTTTATTTAGACATAAGGGGAGTGTTCTTTGGAAATAATTTAGTACCTAAAGTCAGAAGAAATTATTAAAATGGATAAGCAATCAGAATGGTCAAAACTGTAAAATTTTATTGGAATGCAGCCCAAATTCAAAGACCTTCTGCCTTATTTCCTACTGCCACGAAAGCATTCAGGGAAGAGAAGGGACTCATTGAATATATCCTAAAGAAAGCCTTTTCTTCATCCCTTTGGGGATAAAAAGTGGAACAAGACGATAATTTAGCTTGCAAGAAGACACAAAGTTTGTGGCTTTTTCATATCTACTTCTCGGCACGATGGGAAGAGAGCGGTTCTATTAAGAAGGGTCTGGAAGGCCAAAGCTGAAAAATTCAGCATATGTGGCTCCCTTATGTGGTTAAAATCCTGTGTGACACTGGCACAAGTTACTCCAAACTCCAAATACTTCCACTTAGGAATTATTCCTGCAGTGACCAGGAGCCAACATATTTTCTGCAGCTATGTTTTACAGGCCAAAGAATGTTAATTTCAGTTGGAAAAAAAATGTATCAGCCCATTACTGAGCATAAACAATTGCCAAAAGTTAACAAAAGATAGCAATATTCCATTTCTTCATGTGGGATTTTTTTTCTCTGAAAAACACTTCACAAGTGCAAATTGCTGGAGGCAGCTGAAGGCTGGAGGCTATGCTGCTGAGGCTGAAGTGCACCATATGGTTCTCTCTTTCATCTCCCTGATAGGCATTGCTCTGCCAGCCACCCTGTCTGGAGACTTTGCTTAAGGCTCTGACAGAGTATGGGCTACGTCTTACACCAATGCTCTCTGAGCAGCCTTTTTCCGAGAGAACGCCTGCAATACAAGGCATCCCCAAAACTGATTAAAGCCAAGGAAGAAAACAGCCAGTATGGGTTTACACATTGTGCAAAAGAAGATGCCACTTCATACGTTATGACATTAGATAAATCTTGTCAGATTTGCAAACTGAGTTTGCAAGGGACAAGTCAGCCCTTCAATCTAAGGATGAAAGAGAATTATTGTGCTCCGTTGACTTTTCATCCTCATTACTATTTCTACTGTCTGTTTTTCCTGACAATGAGTCTCTCTTCTTTTTGTTCTGCAAACAGCACTTCTAACTTTTTCGCATATTTTTTTTTCCCCCACAAGCAACTTCCCACTTTCTCAGTCTGGAAATTTCAAATATATTTTTTCTTGGTTTCTTATTCACTTCCTTCTTGTTACACACCTCCTGCCTCAGCTGCAGGTCACTTTTGTCAGATTATACTGGTAAGGGATATGTCAGAGATCCCCTGCAACTTAGGACTCATAAGGATCACTTTTCTTTCCTGTCTCTCTAGTGGAAATGCTAGTACTAGGCCTTGGTTGTATTAAGTTCAATGTTATAATCTGCTATTTGTATTTTGATACCACTCAGAAGTCTTAATCTTAGGTCTTTTGTGGCACAGTATTTTCAAAATTCAGAAGAATCTCATGGGCACATTTTAATTTTTAAAAAAATAATATTTAGCCTCTTGTAAAGAATGTAATAATGATAATAAAAGCAATATTCTTCCATTGCCAACTTTATTCATTATCTCATTCCTGAATCCTTATCATTACCTACTTTGTTATGAAAAGATAACTTTATGATAATAAGGGGAAGAATAATGTACTACTACTACTACTACTACTACTATTATTATTATTATTATTAAAAATATAAATTATATATATAATAAAAGTAACGAAAATGAGAGCTGTCTTGACAAAAGATAAAAACTGCGTTGCTGTTCCTGGGAAGGTAACTTCGTGAGCAGTGAGTTTGCCTACCATTAGGACCCCAAAATGTGTGAGGTGGTTGCACAAGCACACTGTTTCATTTTCATTGGACTCTGCATCCACTTGGCATCCCGCAGGGTTCCAGCCACCATTGCCACCTGTGGAAATGAAACATGAGAAACTGATGTCCAACCAACACATGTCAACATCTCTTTCAGCAGATTTCTCACTTCATCTTGTGCAAATGCAGAAGCGCCTTCTCAAATTGAACGAGCCAGCCTTAAAAACAACCAGGAGAGAAGCAGGTGTCAGATTTCCTAGCTTATGCAGAGAATCACCCCAGATGAGTGTCCCAAGAATGGACTACTGACCAGAAGCAACAGCTGGAGATGTATAATAAAGGTAGGGAGCTTTTTGGTTAGTAAGACCTACTGTGTGGATCACACATTAAGACACGCCTTAGTTTTACCCAATAATAAGATGGTTTTAGAGCTCCTTTTTTCCCCACTGACGTGATGTCTACACCTGCCTGCCTCCCACTCATACATCCTCGGGCACATGAAAGCCTTTATGGCCCAGGAGCAGAGGGTCCCGCCCTTCCTCTCTGTAGCACGTAATGCAGAAGGTCAGAGAGAATAATCATAATCATCTCTGGTGACCTTACAAAAACATATGAAGTGAACTATTCCCAACTCCCCCCACCTGAAAAGGCCATTCTGAAAAATAAGTAGAAAGATTTTAGTTTTGAAAATTAAATGCTAAAAAGTAAAATCTGTTGGTTTTTTATTTTTTCCCTGCCGAAGTATGAGCTAGTTTTGTGAAATAATTAATATTCTCTGACTCTTAAAAACATTTTTTTCACAGCTCTTGACAAAACCCAGCATAATTTGCTCTGTAACTTCAAGACAATCAAACACTCCAATTCAAGACATTCTCTCAAAATACTGTGAAGACGTTCCAAAACCACTTAAAACTCTTCTCCACTCAAGCAACCACTGGGAATAGTTTCTTCCCTGTGTATTTCTCCTTTAATGTGATTCTTAAGTTCAGCTTCCTAACTAGTTTCTAAGATTTTTTGCTCATTTTTATCCTCCCGCATTCTCCTCAGTTGCTCTGTCAGTATTTTCTGCTTTGAAGTACAAATTTGGATGGCATATTTTATTTCTTGCAAGACTTTGTGTACTAAACCTCTCCATCCAAAATCCTACACCTCTATCTGTTTCATTGTAAAGAAGAGTAACACCTCAGCAGTGATCCCTGAAACAGAAAGATCTGGAAAGTCATCCCAGAGAACAACTTTGTGCAAAAGATGAAGAGCCTGAGTAAAACATCACTCCCAGGTCTGGCAGTAGCAATGAAGAATGGTCTAAAAAGCTCCTTATTAATGTGCATCTCCACAGGCGACCAAAAAAGCTTAAGATTTGTAACAGTCACAATCTCACAGTTAAATAACCCTGTATTTAAAAAAAAATGAGCAGTTAAAAGTATGGCTAAGAATCTTTCATGTGTCTGAGTAGCATTATAATTTAATTTGCCCACACAGACAGATCAGTGAAAAACTGCAGATACAGAAAAAAAGCAGAAAAACTTAATTGAAAAATTTAAAATGTTAAAAACATTTACATTAAAAACAAATTTTAAAAAGGAGTATTTAACATTTGCTGTTACAAGTAACTCTACTGACCAGAAGAAACTATACACTTCACTAATTATACACTTCATTGAATGGAACTTATTCAATTCTGTAAGGACGGAAAAGGAAGCAAAATGGCCAATACTGTGGCAGATTTTAAAACTCAGACACCTTCATTCCCCACACAAAAGAAATTAAAGTATTTCTAAACTTACCATTTTTGCTCATATCCCAGAAGACACAGGTAGGTTTAGGATCTTCCTAAGAACAGATGTAAAAGTAGACTTTCTATATCTCTTCAGACATAAATTTCATCAAAATTTACAACTGCTATTGCAAATGCATATATTTTCATTTAATGAGCAGAAGAATCTATATAATTTAGATTGTGGAAAAATTGTCTAGTGTCAAATTAGAATTTTTTCTGCTAAAAAGACAGATTTGTCCAAATTGCAAAATCTAGAGCACTGCTTCTATGTACTGTTCCACGGTTCCTTTTGCACATCCTCAGAATAATGAAGTTTTATTGTATCACTGAACTTATCCATGAATATGATGTCTTTATAGAATCTAAATACTTTTTACTGTTCACTTCCTTAGGGCTTCTCCATGAATCCTCCATGTATGGCCTTGAAAATCTGCAAATGCCTGCTGAACCCAAGTGGGGGTTGTTTTGCCTCACCTTAAAATACTAATTGTAATGCAATGCAAGATAAAGCTAATCGAACTGTGAAAATTACAAACCAGGTTCTCATTATATAAACAATTTATTGCACTTTAACATTTTCTTTAATGTCTCTAATGCTATTGCCTCTTTTCAATTAGATACCAAGAACAGTCAAGTTCACACATTTTCTAACTGAAACAGTATGTGCCAAAAGGTTGCATTTGGTCTGTATTTCCCTAAATTTCCTGAAGTCATCTTTTAATAATGTGTTTCTGTCCACATTACAACAAAATAATTCCGGGAACTATTAACAAAGCTATTAATGTTTGCTCAAAGAATTTAAGTAATTCTTATTAAACAGTGTAATAAATCACGTCCCTGGTCATGAACGTGGTCATGAACAAATATTTCACTGAAAATTACTGGCACAGAAATTGCCTCTGAGGGACAGAATCAGTGGTCTTTCAGACAGATGTTAGATCATGAATGGAATACAAATGCATGAGAATGGGAGAGATTATTTGTATTTACTTTTTGCTTACTTGCTTTTGTTCTAGACTTCTGAATTTCTGTTTGAGTTTATGTTCTTACTCAAAATCCATCCCAATAAATCAGGCTGTATGCTTAGCCTTTACCATGTACAATCTGTGCTCCTGTTCCTCTGAATAATGTCTTGTTTTACCTGAGTTTTGGTATGCTTGATCGTAACCTTCACAAAATCCTGAAGATCCTGAATGGTTAAGTTTCCAATACTGCAAGCCACCACAAAGCTGGTCAAATTGGCAGGATTTTCTGCATCCTTCAAAAGATTAAGAAAAATATAATAAATACTTATACAGCATATAACATGAAAGCCAGAGCACACAGTTTCATTTTTGCAGAGTGCCAGAATAAGTAAGTTGTCAGCATTTCTGTACTTTTGATCACACAATATAAGAACATTATGTTTGTAAAATCAAATTATGGGTTAGCCTCATGAAAGCTTCCCTGTTTTCCTTGTAGTCATAAACATACATAGGCACAATTACAAGAGAGGTTAGAAGGCAAACAAAATTATAACTCAAACAATGCAGCAGATAACAACACATGATATGATTAGCTCATTTCCCTAAACAAGAATGAACGAGCTCTCTTATTTTACTGTTGACACTGTCCTTTAGTAAGTGCAAAGTTTTTAGAGAATAACCCATTTTCTGCATATAGTTGTTAAATCATCCTCCATCTTAAAATGAATGACTATGAAGTAATAAAATTCAAAGCAATGTTACATGCTGAAGGAGATAGCATTTTCTGCAAGGTCCAATTTGATAGGGATTTAAATAGAATTTTGACGTTATCACGGAGCAATAGGATTTTTAACCTGCAGCTGACAATTTTTCAGAAGAGAAGTTTTCCTTGCAAACTAATTATTTATTAAAATGGAAGTGCACTGGAAATGCTATTTTCTTTTGATGAGCTTCTATTGAAACCTGCATATTCACATGCCTGGTTGGGAGGCTTGGTCACTGCCTGTGGCAGATCTTAGGTCAAATGAAGCCAATTGCCACTCACTTTCCCTCACAAAATCTGGTCTGCCAAACTCCTGAACCCTTCATTGCTTCTGTCTAGGACTTTTGTTAACCTTACAAGACATCAGGGTTCATCTCAACACTGGGCTTGTGAGATGCCACTGCCCATGAGAGACACAATAGCTTCAGTTATTAATATCCAAGAATTTTCAGACACAGTATTTCAGATTATACTGGAGCTTTGCAGCAAAACTTCTTAAAACCTCTAAAAATTGAAAAGGGAGGAAAACGCAAATTTCTAGGCAGGTCTTGAGTGTTCAAACAAGAAAAAACTCTTGGCCACTATCTAAATTTCAACATCTGACAAAGTCTGTGATAGTCCTTGGACATATTTCTACAGTTTTCAGTGAATTCTGTCTGTAGCAGATAAGAAAAACTAGACACAGTTGGTCTCTTTACAGAAGGCAACTCACTATATTCTTACTTATCCTTGCAAAGTAATGGAAATAATGTTTTATGCATTGAAGTAAAATACAGATAACTACTTAGCCATAAGTCTGTGTTCAGCTAAAGTTCAACAGTTCAGGCATAGATGTGTACACTGAACACACCCACCTTTGGTGAAGTGAATCCCACCCTGAATAGCTTTTATGTAGTCCTCTAAGTAATGTAACCATCTTTAATGTATTACAAGATAAAACTTACTAGAATTCTCTCATATTTTGCAATGAAAAAACTCACTTCCAGTGCTGCAAAGTAGGATGTTTCACTGTTCTGTTGAATACTTTTAATGAATACAGCTAATAACATTAAGATTTTTGTAACTGCATGTGGAATAAATATGAAATTAAATAAAAATGAGATACTCTTATACTAATGGATAAAATTATTTGGTTTCAGATGGCACATGGATCAGCTTATTTGGAGGCCTTATTTTAATCCCTTTAGCTTCCTTTATTTTTAGACTTACTAAAAATGTGAGGATTGCATGTTTTTAATTCATTGTGTTAAACACATCACCCACAAAGAGTTTGAAAAACACAAAAAATGAAAGGCGTTTTAGTTGCAAATTCAGGTGCAATTTTTATGGTCTTTGTTTTTCAATGGTTTATTAAGTACCACTTAGAAACACATTCTAGCACCATTAAGAGACACATTCTGACTTCATGTGATTTTATGCCATTATGACCAGCCTCCATTTGTATTCTGCCGGAGTTTTTTTTATTAAAGATATCCATCCTGTTTTTATCAAAACAGGCTTAAAATGAATACAATTTAAAATAAAGATTCTTTGGGGTGTATTTCAGAAGGCAACTATGGGTCATGGGTATTTTCTTGCCTAGATTATCTGAAGAATCTGGATACACTGCCAATAAAAACGATAATATAGGGACAATACAATACTACGGAATTCTGCAGATGCACAAGAGCCAAAGGTCACTTGAAATACTGATGGGAAAACAAACTCAAGTCTTCTGAGACACATTTTACAGTTCACCACGAAAAAATGTTTCCTTCTTAATTATTTCCTTTTTTTCCCCCCCAAATAAGTAAGGTTTTGGTTTTCTTTTTCCAAGCTGCAAACTCTTCCTAATATTTCTGGCATCTATCATACAGGCACTATTTACAATTACCATTTGATAACACCCAAAAAATAAAATATCAAATCTACCTGAGCACGTTTAGGTTTCACGTGGAAGTATTATCCTTATTCCTATCAAAACATGGTGTGCTGATGAGAACACAGGTATAAAAAGAATAGTGTATATATATAAACAAAAGTTTTCTGGCTGCTAACCATCAGCCCAGGGTTTCCAACTGAATATAAAGTACTCAGCTGGATATGACTGGTGCCCAATTCTTATAAGGAAAAGAGAGTACTTGGCAGTGTTATATGCAAAATTCCCTCCTGACAGAAAAGAGCCTGGCTCCACTGAACATCAAGGACTTATATTCATACATTTTAACAGAAATTATGCCCATTAAGAGGCCTTGCTGCTTTCCTCTGGTTTTAACAGCTGGGTTACAGTGTACCATAGATTACTCTGAGAAAAGGTTTATTTCACGTGACAGGAATTTGCAGTTAAATCACTGACTTTAACTCAACTTGGGCACTTCAGCTATTTTGCTGCTCTGAACATAAGGCTGTCTTTAGTGCCTACATTTGCTCTTTTAATTCCTGTAACTCACGAAATGCTGTGAAATGATTACACTACAGGAAACTAGCAGCTGCCTTTGATTCACCCTATTTGAAATTACTTCAAGCACATTAATGTTTACCTGAAAGAGACCATTTTTATTGAAGAAAGTAAACTGAGCCCTGGATATAACTTCAAACTCATCTTGACTTAAATTCTTCAGTAAACTTGGTGGCAGAACAACAGAAGCAAAGGCACTTGTCTGATCCTTGTCAAAATCTATCTGTTAAATAAAAACAACAGAAGAACATGTTCAAACAAAAACGAAACCATCTGTTGTCCCCAACTGGGTTCATCTCTTACACAGAAGTATCTAAATACGGGACTAGAACCAATCAACAGTAATATGACTTGTGTCTATGTAAAAGCTGATGCAATAAATAAATTTTTTGAAGGCTCGGGAGGTTTTCCACCTTTTCAGCATGAGATCAGCCTACTGCTACAAAAAGGTATTAGATAAAACCAAGAAAGAAACAAACTCCTCCACTGCTATAATGATGATTTGGAAATCAGGACATGGCAATAATGGCAGTCATCATAATTTTCAGTAACATTCAAAATACTTTTCCTCATAGCAAACAATGTCAAGAACTAAAAAATATGCTCGGAATCTTTCTTTCTTAAATTGTATTAATAGGCTTGACCTGCACATCTGAAATAATTCTCTTACGAGCTTTTATAGTTTCTCTGTTACAGAAAGGAGATTTAAAAACTATTAGTGCCACTTCTCTCTATTTACTGTGCTATGTAGCACAAAAAAAGACACTTTCTGACATAATATAAATTAAATATATACTGGCAATGTATCAGACATCTAAAAGACCTCTGTGGCCCAGGGATGCAACAAGTGAGTAGGAAATTAAAGAGGATGCAACTCTGCATGTTATAAGCAATTCTATGACTGCACACTTTCCCACCATGGCCTATGCAAGGTATGCCACCAAATCCATTGAAGGAAGGAGAACAAGCCAGCTCACAGTGGCTCTACAGAAAAAGCACTTAAGAATTTTACTGTGGTATATGGGAACTCCCACTACTGACGTCCCCAGAGGCATCATGGTCATGTATTTATGACTGTCATGGTCAGCTGTAGAATTCTAAAAGCACCATTAGCTAATAGGAAGTTAAAAGTCATAGGCTACTGATAGATCATTCACCCTTGGAAATTAGTAAGAAGCAGCTCATAGGTATCTCCTGACGGGGATAAATGTAGTTCAAAACCAAGTTTTCAGAGGATAATTCTGCCACAATAAACAGAAAGTGTGTATATGATAAAGATGTCCCATTAGGCATTGCCTGCAAATAGAGTGGAAGAGGTTTCTCCAAAGAAGCATGGATATATTACAGGAACAATTTAATAATATGAATCACCAAAAGCTAACTTAGTCAAAGGTTTGGCAAGAAACATAAAGACACAGGGGACTGAAATAGAATCTTTCCAGATTGCCATGGATAGATTTGCTTGGTATCCACTTTAAGAAAAACATACCAAAAAAAGTCTGGAAACATTCTGACATACAGCTTGAAGAGTTTAATGTTCCCTGATGAGCCTAGGATAGATGATCACATCACTGGTGAAAAACCTGGGCTTTCACAAGGGAATCTCCCTTCAACAGGGTAACAAGTATCTCTCTGACAGGCATGGAAAATATAAATGGTGAACACAGCTGCTGCAACTTTTCTGGTAGGAAGGATGCTAAGAATTCTCAATCAGCTGTTGGAAATGTGAAGGTTTGAGAAGAAACTCCTGTTCCAATAGGAACATTATAAATAATTTGACGGAGTTTGGATTTTATGATTATTTAGACAGTGCTGTAATAAATGATTCCAGGACGAGAAAATTCCTGGATGTCCTCAAGCCACAGATGGTAATTCTTTTTATACGTGTGATCATCCAAAACCTGGCTTCAGAATTTTTCCTTTCCTCTTTCCATAAATAAAGGATGAAATCTGCAGGAGAAACATTCCTTGGATAACAAAGAACTATTCAGCTTCACAAACAGCTATTGAGCTTCATTAATATGAGAGCTAAACAAAAGTAGATTTATAATCACCAAAAATTTCTGGCAAAATTGATACAATGAAACTTTAGCTAAAATATCTATGAATATAAATATGTGAAATCTCAAGTACATTAAATCTATTTTCATCTATTTAAACAAGCATTTGAGTTTTGATACAAAGCTTATATACATGCAAATGTCCCTACTAATACTTCTTCTAGAAAGTAGACTTTTATTTGTCTTCATTATTGGTTTGATTTTTACAGTATATAGTATATAGTATATAGTATATTATAAAATGATCAGACATTTACTGGGATTGCTGTGTTGCCAATTTGCAGCAGGAATTAATTTGTTTCCATACAGTACTTATATTCTAGTGATTAGTCTTTAACTGTTTTTATAATGCCATGTTTTGTTGAATTCAGTTTTAGTTCCTCTGGCACAAATGACAGCAGATTTTTTTTATTTTTCTGTGTAATATTTTCTGTGTTTCTCCAAATAAGGCTCACTGTACTTAATGGTTTAGCACCCAGGAAACTGAGATTACATTATCTCTGTCATAGGCCTCCTATTTAATTGAAAAAAAATACGTTGCACTGCCTTTTAAAAAGCATTCAAGTGCCATTAGATGCAGATAGGCATGAAGTGAAATTTAAAAATTCTTGGCACCTCATCACTACTGATTTGAAGAGAACCGTTGGAAAATCCTACAGGTGCTCATGTGCATCTCATAGTATTTCAAGCTTTTTGATGTCTGGGTTTTTCTACTTGTGGGAAAAAAAGGAAGAAAAAATATTTTTGAGGTGATGATAAATATCTTAACTATAGTATCTTGTCTAGATACTGTAGCACTGGAGATCTTCCTAAATTTTGTGTGATCTCTGTTCATTCTATTTTTAATATCTAGGCTGGTCAAGCTCCACGTGAATGACTCAAACTGCCTCAGACATCCTAAACGGCACAACCCAATCAACTTACATGTGGACAACTGGATCAGACTTAGGTGTCTTTTAGCTCTAAATGTTTAAACTGTACTGGAAAGCTGAAGAACTATTGTATCTGCAGAAACATATATGTAGATACCTATATCTAGGTATCTTATTCTAAAGCTGAAACACATCAATGGAGTTGTTAGATATTGTACAATGATCAGTACAGCAGATTGTTAAAGGTTATTTTCCTTTTTCACTAAAAAAGGCTCATGCATGTTCTGGATTTATAAGCAAATTACTTTTAATCTGCATGCAATGTGAGTTTATCTGTGTTTCCTGTCACTCAAGGAAATACTACATTCATCTGTTACCTGTTTAGATGATTGTAGGAAAAAGGAAATAGAAAGTAGGGGGAGAATTGGGAGTTGTAAGTGGATTTATAGGAACCACTGTAAACACACTTGGAACAACAGGCACATTGGCACATTTCATGCTCAAATACAACTGCTTGTTCCTTACCTGGAAATCAGATGCATTGTTCTGTGGACTGACACTGAAAGAACCACCTTTGAATGAAGTTGAATTTATAGAAGACACTCCAAGTGCCAGATTTCGTGTTGAAATGCTCATGGATGGTCCAGCAAAATGGATCTTTAAAGCCAAAGCATCAATGGTTTTTAAAGCCCTAAAAACAGAAATAAAAATTATTTTGAAAACTGAATACAGAAAAAACCCCCACCTATGCTCTGTATGTTCTCCATATTGGAAGATGATCCTCGTTATTGACTATGTTTCTATCACCCATCTGTGTGTTCACAAGGAGACTGTTAGATTAAATTTATGCATCTCTCTTCCAAATAAAAGCTTTTGACTGACAGAAACTGTCTGACTACATAGCACTGGTCCTGAAATGATTTTCCAACAATACTTAGATCTATGCTGTGTCATGTATCAGAAGACCTCTCTTCCATCCAGATACTTTGTCATATACCTTAAAAGAACAAATATTTGTGTATCTAATTTGGAAAATTCTTTTTGATGGACATCAGAAAAGTTTGATTTTCTGGTTTGTCTATAGATGGAAGGATGAATCCTTATAGCCTTGCAGGTTGCTCTCAAAAGCTTTTGTCAAATGCAGAAACACTTACTCTGAAGATGAGGCTGCCAAAACACTGTCTGAACTGGTTAGAATATTGGAAAAAATTGTCACCACAGTAGAACCCAGAGATTCATCAATTTCTTCATCGTTCACAATTTTTTTGAGCTTCTGCACAACATCATTTACTTTGTCTGAAGTCAGCTGCTGCCCCTCGCCAGTGAGATTCAGAAGCTGATTGGCGATATCTGCTGCATTTTCTGTGAGCATATAATCAAGCAAAAAGAGAAAATAATGCATTACAGTCCTGAAGTAATCCTGAAATACAATTTTTTATCATCACTGTTGAAAGCTAGAGTATGTTCTATGGCACTTGTAATGAACATAGAATTTTATACTTTTGTCAAATTTACAACTTTCTAAAAAAGTATATAGAACCTGATGATTACATACTGTCCTCATTGCCAGTGTCTTTGTTTTGATTTGAGTTTGTAAGTAAGAACTATTATTGAAAGGGATGATTGAATGAAAAAGAGGAATGAAATGCGTATTCTCTCTCTTTTTTTTCTCCTAATGCTATCCTTTCTTTTTCACTGGGAAAAAGCTTCACTCTTGAAGTGAAACAAATACATCCAAAGTGTCTATTACCGAAAAAGTATTTACTCTTTTAAGCATTCTGAAGGAAGTCTGACGCCCTTGCAAATGTTTCAGTTCTTTCGGAGGATGGTACTCTCATTTGTCAGAGGGCTGGCAAGCACAACACACAAGTAAATTTCATGAGAAGAATCTTCCTGGTAAGGAAAGTTTGATAGTGTGTCCAATGGCAAAATGTGTTAAACAGTAATTTCAATGTCACCTGGACAGAAAACTAATATAAACACTAGCCTTTTACAACATCAAAATACTTCAGATTTATTGGCATTTCCAAATAAGATTTTGAAAGATCAGACTTCTTTAGTCTGCAACTGGCTGTGCGTTGTTTTTTATAATACTGTTTGCTGTCTACAATCTAATCCTGTAGGATCCTCATTTTACATGACATGATTTTTTCATACAATCTGACTGCAAGTACTCAATTGACTGAGTTAGGTAGACAGGCTCCTCTCTATAAACAGAGAAAATAAAAGAGGTTTCTCCAACAAAGCAATTCAGAACAAAAGCTTACTGTAGGTGCTCTGAAACACAGATGAGTGTATAATTCTTTTCACTTGCCTGAAGAGCTTGATTTCAATCAGTAATTGGTATCCAGACCTTTTAATGGGTGAGCTGCATTGAACTTGGGTGCACTTCCCCAGGGTTTATTACTTACTTTGCACCAGTTTTTTAGAAATATTTTTTAACATCTTAGCATGAACAGAAAAGATCTCCTTCTAAAGACCAACATCAATATACCTACCTGTGCAATTTCTAAGATCAGGCTGACCCCAGTATGATGTATAATTCTGCAGACCCAAATAGCTAAAGAGGAAAAATGACAAAATTCACATGAAATATAGTAACAAAATTACACAAATATTCCATAATTCTTATGTAGGTGTCACAGTGATCCACTCTTCTCAATTCACAATATTGCAGCAACAGGGCCTCTAGCGAAATACAATATGTATATTGACAGTGAAAGTATATGATTGATTAAATGATAGTGCTGAGAGAAATCCTAGTTCTTCAGTGGAAATTCTGGCCTTGTATTTCAGGAAAGATTCAGATATTGGCACAAACTATTATGCCTCTATTATGGCTAGTCAAACACTGTTTCTATAATTTCTCTTTGATATAAATGGCTTTGATCAAGTCAACAGCAAGCCATAAGACCTCACAGAAGAACATGCGGAGGAGCTCTGTGAAGGTATAAATTTATGCCATTAATGAAAACTAGGGTGGGTCACTCACAGATTCAGGTCCAAAGTGACAGGTAGATATAAAGATTCCCTCTTT